>CAUYPK010014268.1:0-55324 GCA_963574355.1 Loris lydekkerianus
GCCTGAGGCCTAGTGCAACTTCCTGAGCCTGACTAGATGTAGATCCATCGAGCTACTTCCATGTAGCAATGACTCAGCAAGGCCCAGCCTGAAACTGCCTCTACCTAGATACAGCCAACGTGGTACCATGCCATTGGCCCAACCCTGTCACGCACCTCATCCCCTGCCTTCTTTCGCTGCCCCTTCCCCACGCTCTATATAAGCAGCTGCTTGACGTAATAATGTTGAGTTCCTGCTTAAAAAAAAAAAAAAATAAATAAATAAAAAATAAAATAAATAAAAAAGGGGGTGACAAGAGTCTTGGGAATTTAAAGAAGATAATTTATATAAGATGTGGAGCACAGTCCTTGGCATAGACGCTAGATGTTTAAAGAGTGTTTCTCTCATTATTCTTGTTGCAGATGTGGAAAATGGAAAATCATATCCTACAAGTTGCCCAGGCTTATGACAAATAATAAATAGTGGAACTGGGACTTGAATCCAGGCCTGGGCCACAGAATTTTCCCCTTCTCCCACACCCCATTCAGGACCACAGCTGAGTAGCTCACATGAGATTTTAGCAACACAGAATCACATGAGAATGCTTAAACCTTTCCCATAAAAATTATGTTTTGGAAACAGAATATTATGCAATTAATGTCCCTTCTTGAGCGTATCTGAGCTCTGATTCCTCTTGGCATTTTGTGGGAACAAGAAATTTCTCTTTCTGGCAAAACTTTCCTGATGGCTAACAGTAGAGGGGGGAGGAAAAGGAATTTTTCCTCAGTCATCTTGAGTTCTTAGTTGGGATGGATCCCTGAAACAAAAGACAGATTAACAAGAGAAAAAGAGTTTATTCACACATGCAGTGTATATCACATAGGAGAAGCCACAAGGAAAAGGTAACTCAGAGCAGTGGCTTAGGACTCTGGCTTATGTAACATCTTCAACAAAGAGCAATATGTTTGTTTGTGGAGAAAGAACAGGGCAAAGGAAAGCAGGTTTAGGCTTCCAAGGGCTGGAAAATGTGGGAAGGTAAATAAATGGGAAGAAACAAATGGGGTGAGGTTTGTTTGCAGGTTCCTCTGGTGCTGTCTCTGAGTGGGTGAAAGTCTAGAGTTGTCTCCAGTAAAAAAGAATATACACTTTGCCTAAGCTGATAAGGAGGAGGGTAGAGAGAGCTGTTCTTATGTTTGTATAATATTTTCTTAATTGAGGTCAGCTAAAAAATTCTTTTTATGTCAAAAAGGCATATTTTGAGGTGACAAATTCTTCAACAGCCACCCTAGGTTGAGTTCTTGCTATATTCCAGGCAAATTACTTTACAAACAAATCTCATTTAATCCTGAAAACCCTGTGAAAAGTAGTGTGACACCTATTTCACAGTTTTGGAAATAAAAGCACAGTGTTTCCTAAAATTACTGCTAGTAGGTGGTGAAAACCAGGATTTGAAGCCAGGTTTTGAAACTTCTTTGTTTTTTTTTGGCCGTGAAATCTGTGTTTAAATGGAAACACATGGAAACAAGATACACATTGAGCTGCTCTCATTAAAGTTGGAAAGGTAGTGATGAGGGCAAGGGGATCATGGACAGTTTAGTGTCACCCCCTGTTCTCCCATGAAGCACAGTTTCTGAATTAATTGTTCTGTTCTATTTCCCGTGGCTCTTTCTATGTTTTAAGATAAGGATTGGATTTCCTTTTCTGTCTTGGCTTCTGAGAAGCTTAGAGCTTTCTTGTTTTCCTTAGTCATGGTAACTGTCCCCAGATAAAGGTTCTTAAATAATTCTCCCTTCCCCATTTCCCCATTATAAAGCCCTCATTTCACTTGTGACCACCTTTTAATCTGGAACACTAAACCAACACTCTGAATTTATAGTTGTCCCAGGCTGTTGTTTAATGCTGGATTAACTTCACCAAGGGGCAGAGGTGTAGGTGAGGGGTGTGGTTTCAGCATCCCTGGATGTGCTGGTCTGGCTATGCCCAGGCAGGAGGCCTCTGCTCCCACAGCTCTTGCTTTTTCCAGGGCAAACCTGAGGTTGGCTTTGCAGGAGGAATGAGAATTTTAGGTTGGACACTGAGAAGGTTGAGCTTCACCTTGGAAGAGGGAGGCCTGGCTTGCTTAGCTGCTGCCAGGCAACCCAGGAGCATTACCAGGGTCCTTCCCTGGGCAATCTTGCTCATCTCTCTATAAGGTCCCTGTGGGAAGTAGATAAGGGCACTTGGTGAAAGGGCTAGCTTTGAAAATAAGCCCAGTCCTATGTACTGTCTGGATGAGTGGCAGCCAATTATCAGCTCAAAGAATCCCATACTGTGGACGAAATGCCATAAATTCCCAAATTCATATGTTGAAGCCCTAACCCCTGATGGAATGGTGCTTGAACATGGGGCTTTTGGAAGGTAATTGGGATTAAATGAGGTTATGAGAGTAAGGTTTTCATCCTGGGATTTATACCCTTATGGAAAGGGGCACTGGTGAGCTTCTCTCCCCTCTTCCCCCCCTACGTGAGGACACAGAGAGAAGGTGGCCATCTGCAAGCCAGGAAGATAGCCCTCACCAGAAAGTGACCTTGTTGACACCTTGATCGTGGATTTCCAGCTTCTAACTGCGAAAATAAATTTCTGTTGTTTAAGCCTCTCCGTCTGTGGTACTCTGTTAACGGCAGCCTGAGCAGGCTAAGACATCCCAACAGGATGAGGTGAGTGAGGGTGAGGGCTCTGTTCTTGTGAGGCCCAGCAAGAGGGCACTGTAAGGGCAGGCCTGGCAGGAGGGCGGCGGTGGTGGGTTGGTGGGGCTTTGAGGGCACTGAAAAATTAGATTGTTTAAGTTGCTGCTCAGTCATGGGTCCAGCCCTTGCAAGGACTGCAGCCATCTCACTAGGATGGTAGATTCTGACCTGTTGGCAGGACTCAAAGACTGGTTGGATTAGGGTGGGGGTGTGGCATATGGGGTGAGGCCACAGCAGATTGCTATTGGCAATGAGGAATCTGAGTGGACATTCCTTACCTTAGGGCACAGGTGGGTCTACATTGGCCTGAGTGTGTTTTTATAGGTGGAGGCTGAATCCCTTGAACTTAGACAAATGGAAGATGCAACAGGTACCTAAATCCCATGGCAAATGGTGAGGAGCAAGACCTGGCTATAGCAGAAAGAACTTTATCTTTGCAGACAGATGGCTCTGGATGTGAATTCCATCTCTCCGTGGGCATTGTTTTATGTTTTCTGGCAAGTCCTTTAACTTACCTGAGCCTCAGTTTCTTCATCTGCAGAGTGAGGAGGATGACAATGATTGTTATGGGTTGGCGACATTATAGTGATCAAATACAGTGATCATTATTGACACCAATTCACACTTTTTGAACAGCAGTTTTCAGGGTACTGGAGCTAATGATGAGCAGAATTAGACAGGGACCTTGCCCTCCTGGAGCCTGGAGTTAGTACGGTATCAAGTGTGGCAAGGAAAAAGCTACTGGGTTCTGAGAACTCCACACTGGCACACACACTAGACAGGCAGGAAGGGAGTGTCCCTTCTCCATTTAAGGTCTGCCTTCTCTCGCAGGTTTTGTGTTCAGTGCTGCTTTACCATTGAAGGGGGAGTTTTCCCAAGCCAAGAGAGGGCTTGTCATCTGGTGTGTGTGAGAGAGTGTGCCCTCAGAGGGAACAGGGGTTTCTGTCTTGGCCCCCTGCTCAGGGTAGTTCCTTCTCCAAGGTCTCTAGAACTGGGTGATGGCCTGACTATCTGCCTTCAGGGATGCTCTGACTCTGGACATCCCTGTGGTAAGCAGGAGCCACACAGCTCCAATGTGGGGCATGCAGGCACAATGCCAGTGGTGGAAGTCCAGGAGGCCAGAGGAGGGCTTCTGGGTCCAACTGAGATCTCTGGGTCAGGGTGGGAACTGTGGAGGAAGAGGCAGGTAAGGTTGCTATAGGCTGACCCTGGGTGGAGGCTCAGTGGCTCATTCATTCAACAAACATTGATTGAGTGC
This sequence comes from Loris lydekkerianus, assembly GCA_963574355.1. Taxonomy (NCBI): domain Eukaryota; kingdom Metazoa; phylum Chordata; class Mammalia; order Primates; family Lorisidae; genus Loris; species Loris lydekkerianus. Next base: position 3,964 of record CAUYPK010014268.1, read on the forward strand.
TTTCTGTGGGCCCTATGCACTAGGGATGCAGCAGTAAATAAGGCAGACAAAAGTCTCTGCCCACGGGATAAATAAATACACAATATGTGTAATGGTGATAAATGATAAGGAGGAAAAATAAGGCTGGGAAGTCAGGGATAGGAAGAGTGTGGATGCTGAGATTCTATTAATAGACGAAGTGGCCAAGAGCAGGGTCATTTAGGAGCATGGAGAAAGATCTGAAGAAAGGGAGGGTGTGGGCTGGGTGGCTCTTGGGCTGGGTGACTAACAGGTGGAGAGGCCCTGAGGCAAGCGGTGCCTGGGCATGCAGGCGGCCAGGCTGGCTGGGGCTGTCTGAGTGAGGGGGAGAGCGTGGGGAGGAGGTTAGAGGTTAAAAGACAGCAGAACACAGAGGGCCCTGCTGAGAATGGACTGCAGCAGGGAGGCCGGTTAGGAGGTGGCATGGGAAGTTCCAGGTGAAGGGTAGACACTGTATCTGTTCCCCACTGTGTCCCCAGCATGTGGCATGCATCCTGGCAACCAGAGCAGGCACTCAAAAAATATTTGTTGAATAATGTGTGCATTAGTGATTCCTCAGGACTAGTTCTCAGATTAGGTAGGCTATCTGAGAGGGACTACAGCAGGGGATCCTGATCCAATAGGCTTCTGATGAGAAAAAGAGAAATCTGGATTTTTAGCATGGCCTGCAGATAGTTCTGGGAATGCAATCCTGGCCTCTGTCAGCAGGAAAGCTTTTGGTAACAGAGACTGACCAACAATGGCTTAAATAAAGACAGATTTTTATTTACAGGAATTCTGGAAAAGGAAGGCTGCTGGCATTGGCTTGATTAGATAATTATAGGGTCAAGGACTCTGATTCTCTTGGCCTTTTTCTCATAATAGCAAGACAGCTGATATAGCTCCAGGCATCACACCCTCAATCAAGGCAGGAAGAAAGGAGGGGCAGAGAGGTGTGAGGCATGTTGGTGTCTTTTATCAGAAAATCATCAGTTTTCCTAGAAGCTCCTGCAGACTTCCTCTTTCATTTCATAAGCCATACCTGGTCATCCCAAGCTAGACAGGTGGCAGAACAGTGAGAATCTGGACTACCGGCTCCACAGTGGGAAGAGGCTAGAGAGATGGAGCTGGGACACCGCTGGAGAGTGAAGCAAGGGTCTGCATGGCACCCCTGGATGACATGGTGTTGGAAGTCCCCCACTCTGGGGCTTCATCTCCATGACCTGTCGCCTCCATGGAGAACCTCTGGGGACCACTGGGTGAAACCCCAACATTCCCTTGGAGGGTCCTACTCAGAGACGTTCTTTGTTTACTTCTCTTCCCTTGTCTGAGCAATGCCTGGACCCCTGATGGCTACTTCTTTGGGGCAGTGGTGGTCTTTGTTTTAGGGATCATGTATCTTTAGCATACCCCTTGCCCGGCAGACATTTAAAACAGCACTACTGCATTCTTGCCAAGACAGTCACATCAGGAACCATTGAGAGCTCGACTCACATACACACACACACAGGCTGGACTATCTACATTCACACCCCTTTCTTACACCACAGGAAAGGACAGCACCTTCAGTCATCCAAACCACCTGGTTAGGGGGCAGACCAAGACAATTCCTTTTCCCTGGCAGTCCCACCTTTACTTTCAGGAATCAAAGAGTGGCCCAGTGGCAGATCTTTCTGGCAGTTTGGGGACTGAAAGGAGATGCTTTTATATCACTGCTGTCACTCCAAAATCAGAGGGTGGGATTTTAATCTTCAGGGGGAAACAAACAGGCTTGGTTTATTCTCTTAATCTTCACAAATGGGATAGGAGCAAAAGATTAACATATTTGGGTGTCTCGTAGGAAGGGATTTTTTTTTTTTTTTTTTTTTTTTTTTTGAGACTGAGGCTCATTATGTGACGCTCAGTAGAGTTCGGTGGCATCACAGCTTGCAGTAACCTGAAACTCTCGGGCTTAAGCGATTCTCTTGCCTCAGTCTCCCAAGTAGCTGGGACTACAGGCACCCGCCACAACACCTGGCTTTTTTTTTTGTTGTAGTTATCATTATTGTTTAGCTGGCCTGGGCTGGGTTTAAACCTGCCAAAATTGGTGCATGTGGCTGGCGCCATAACCACTGTGCTACCAGCACCAAGCCAGGAAGGGTTTTTTGAGAAAGAAACATGGGTGAATTCATCAGCACTGGCCCAGGGAGGGGGTGGGCCTCAGGCAACATGGGCTGGAAATGCTGATTTTTAAGGGCCAGTCCATATAGGTGGCAGTGGGGTTTTCAAATCACTGTTTACATTTTCAAATGCCTACTAGAAATCATTATATATTTCTAATCCCTAAGGCTATAGGAAAAGGTTAATATATATATTTTTTTCTTTTGGCTAAATTGCATCATTAACAGTGTTGTCACACTGGTGAGAAATGCAGATTGGCAATTTTGTACGTATCTGGTAAAAAAAATCACATAATCAACACAACTTGCTAGGCCATAGTCATCCTGGATTAAAGTTCTGGGGGGTGGGATGAAAAGTGAATGAAGGGTGCTTGGGGCTGCAGAGAAGGGATGGGACCGTGTGTCTGTGAGATGGGAACACTCAGGGCAAAGATCCACAGGAGCTAGGGGGCAATGATGGCTTCAGAGATGGTATTTCCAATACATACCATCCCTGGCTGCTCCAGCCCTGCTGCTCACAGCACGAGCCTTGTTAGAAATGCAAGCTCTCTCTCCTCACCCCAGATCTACTGAATCAGAAGCTGTATGTTAGCAAGGTCCCCCATGATTTGTGTGCACAGTAGTTTGTGAAGCACTGCTATAGACTTCTGGGTGCAGGAATGCTGCCTGGGTAGGTGTGGTTACAGGGCCCAGACAGGGAGGGCTTTGCAGAAGAAAAAAGCAAAGCTCAGGTGTGGGGGGAAGCCTGGCAAACCCTAACAAGCCCTCAGTACCCTTCCTATCTGGTTTTTTTGGGGGGCTGTCAACCCCACCTCTCCTCATGGGCTTTTGAGGCAAGTGTTCTTGAACTTAAACTCTGCTGGCTGCAGGTAAAGTAGGAGGTGAGGGGAGAGAGGGAGAGACTTCTTTGACACCTGGGAGCTGGGCTGCTCCCAGAAGCAGGGTCCTGTGGGGCCTCAAGGTTCCTGGTGGGGAGCCCTGGGCAGGAGGGAGGGTTTGTCCAGCCAGACAGCCGCCTGCCTCTACTTCCCAGTTCCACCAGAAAAGAATCCCCATCAGGGAGGGGCGCCTTTGTGAAGGTTTTCCCTGGGGTGGCTTCTTCTTGGAGCAGGAGGACTGGGTGCTCAGAAGGAAAAGCCTAGGCACTAAGGTGCAGCCTCCCTAGGAGAGCCAGGGTCTCTTGGGTAACACATTTTTATGGGAACAGGTGGGAATGTCACATATGCCCCAAGGCTGGGGCCCAGGGCTGCCAAGGCTGAAGGAGGGTGTCCAGCAGGTGGGCGATGTGGTGGGGATGGCAGCAGCCAACCCTACAGCGCCCTCTCCTCACTGCTTAGCGTGGTGATTCTCCGCAGGTTTTCTCTGACTCTAATAAACTCTGGGGCGTGGTCCTCTTCCTTTTCTGGTGGTTTTTCCAGCTGGAGGAGAGAGGCAAAGGTGTGAAGTGAGTGAGGCTGGGGCATCCCTACTCTCAGACCCATGAGGAGTTTGGACCAGGGATCCTCTTAGTGGGGAAGCAGAACCAACCTAGGGACCAGCTTTGCCAACAGCCTGGCAGCCCAGGCACAGAGCATGAGATCTCCTTGTGAAGCCTGGTTCAAACTGCTCACCTCATCTGGGCCTCAGGCTCCTCACCTCTAAAATGAGACTGTCAGCTGGCTGGCAGGACAGTTATGAATGAAATCAGAATCAGCATGAGGCACATTGGCCAATGAGGAAGCTGAGGTGCAGAGAGGGAAAGCCACTGGCCCATAGTCACACAGCAGAGTGAATGGCAGAGCAAGGACTCAGGCCAGTGGTGGACTCTTGGTCCTGTGCTCACTCTGCTGGCTCTTCCCTTTCACAGCCACACACAGAGCTTCTCCCTGGGCAGGAAACAACAGCCATGGAGGGTAGGGCAGGATGGGTGCCTTCCGCTCACCTCGTTCAACCTCTGCTGTCGTCTCAGCAGCTCCTGCTCAAAGGGGCACTGCAGCCGCTTGGCCTCCAGCTCCTCCTTCTTCTTCTTGATGAGCTGGTTCCGCCTGCGGTGCTCCAGGACGCGCTGCAGCTCTGGCTTGTTGTCCACACCCAGGCCCCTGTGGTGGGGGAGGTGTCAGGAGACCCTCCCCTTCACCCCTCCCCATCTCAGGGCTGCACCCTGTGGTGACACCAACCTCCACCATTCTTTTGTGCAATCCTCCCGGTAGCCCTGGAGTTGGAACCATTATTGTCCCATTTTACAGAGACAGGAACTGAGGCTCCAGTATAAGTCACAGCTACATTAGCTACAAAGGGGCCAAAGGAGGATGTGAATCCAGGCCCGTCTGACTACAGAGACCAGGTTTTATGTTATTTCTGATTATTTTCTTAGGATGAGTTTCTAAAGGTAGAATTGCTGGGTCAAACTCTTTTATAAAATTGGGGGTGCATGCTTCCATCCCTTCTAACCTTAGAAAGGTTATCAACAGTGTACAAGAGCATCTGTCCCTCCCATCACCAGCCAATCTGTTTATATTTGAGAATCTAGTAGGTAAGGAATAATACCTGGTTTTCATTTGTTTCTTTGATTATTAGTCACGAGAAACAGCTTTTGAAATGTTTACCAGTCAGGTGTGTTTCTTCTTTTGTGAATAAACTGTTTGGTACAGTTTTATACATTTTATACATCCTTTCCTTGTGGATTTTAAAGAGATCTAAATATATTATTTTTTTCTAGATATATACATTTTTTTCATTATAATTTCTATTTAAAATATTTCCCCTGATTTGTCTTTAAGCTTTTGTTTGTTATTGTGGTATTTTTTGATATTAAAAAGGATGATTCTAAAAGGCAATCAGAGAAAATGCTCTTATAATACTAAGTGAAAACAAAACCAAAAATTACCCAGGGTACAAAAGGGTTCTGCTAGAACTTTGGTCACACATTTGAAAACAGGAATGGAAATCACACCCGGCTATACCAGAACCGGCCAGCAGAGAGAGCCAGGGCGCCTTCATCCTGGTACTGGGCTGCAGGGAGGTATTTCCCTGACCACAGAGGGGAGGCTCAGCCTTCCTCTTCCCGGCTTCACATCCCATAAATTGCCCAATCCCACCCCTGCCCATCGTAGATGCCCCTCCATCCTGTCTCTCTCATTGTCTACCTAGGCCATTGCCACAGAAGAACCAACCACCTTCCTGGGCCTCTATGAAACATTTGTACCTTCTTCCGTGTTGTGAGCCCCCAACCCCGCCTCAGCCAGAGGCCCTTTCTGCCCCGCAGAGCAGACAACATGTATTTCCTGCTTTAGGCCCTTCCCCAGCCATGGTTCTCCCCAGTTTGCACCTCACATCTGTGCCCCAGCTGCACTGAGCGACTTGTGTTTCCTGTCCTTTAGCGCATACTGTTCCCTCTGGCACCTGCTACCTGCCACCCAACTCCTAGCCTGGAGTCTCCTGACTCTCCAGGCCTTAGCTGAGGCATCACCTCTTCTGTGAAGTCATTCTGGACCCTTTCCATTTATGCCCCGATCAAAGCATCCCTTCTGTTACCTTGATATGTATGCCTCCCCTCTGTGAGAACAGGAACTTATACCCCCAGGTCTGGGCACAGTGCCTGGCACAAGACACAAATGGGGTGGCAGGGTTGGAGAATGAGGCCTTTTGAGGTCCACTGGGGACTGGACCTACAGTTTTGGCTGGTGACCATATGGGGCAGCCTGAGCCCCCCTCAGCCCCTAGGAGCCCAGGGTGACAGCTAGATCTGCACTCCACCAGGGGCACCTCCCAGGACTTGCTTGTTCAGTCCATACAGCAAGGCGTTGTCCCCACCTTCTGTGGTTCATGAGCAGCTCCCTGTGCAGCTCCTGGTGATTCCGCGAGGCCTTCACGGGGTTTAGCAGCTTCTTGGGCTTGATGAGCTCTGGGTTCCACTCTCTGTATTCTGGCCGGGCCATTAAGCCCCCGATGTCTGCCCGCTCCCTCTGGATTTCTGAGTACATGGCAGCTGTAGAGACGGGCAGAGGGTCAGAGCTGAGCCTACCATCTCACTCATCCCTGGGGGCAAAGTTGGAGGGCAAGGATTTTCATGTCAGATGGACCTTGGCCACCTGCTACTGTGTACAGTACTAGGAAAGCTACCTGACTCCCCCAGCCCTAGTTTCTTCATCTCTAAGATGGAAATGACAACCAAATGTAGGCGCAGGGTGGTAAGGAGTAGAGTTGGCATTTGTAAAGTGTTTGGAGTATAGAAGTAAAGTGATACTGGGTCACAAAATGTGGGTGGACGTAAGTGTATACTTTTGGCTTGACTTTGCAGAAAATAATTTCTCCCATAACAAAAAGAATTGTGTTTAAGTTTCTGTTTTGTGATGACTTTGTACCAGAAAATGAAAAGATATTTAAAATAATAATATGTACTTGCTAATTTGGATAAATTCAGTGACAAAAAGAAAATACCATCCTTCATTGTCTAACTTCCTATCTGTGGTTCCATGTCCTCTTGTGGAAGGTCCAGCTTTTCCCTTTCTTCACTCCAAAGAGAATATGCAACCCGGATACTGCTGAGTCTCTCATTACAAAGGGATGGTTGTCATCTTGTGTGCAAATGTCTGGCAACTCAATGGCCTCATTTCTATCACAGCAGTTTGAAATTTGTCAATTTACTTAAAATTTAGGCAGAAGGGTACCCTCCTCTATAGACTGCTTTCTACTACCCCTGAAATACACAAAATCAAGAAAGAGAGAGCAAGAGAGATAAAGAGAGCTTCTTGGAAAAAAAAATGTCTCAAAGGGATAGATACTGCCTGGCCATTAGCTGTTTATATTAATTACAGTGAAAATGTAGGCATGAACTGTGCCCCCTTCATGAGCTCAGCTTTTCTGAAGTAGACCCCCTACTATGTGCCAGGCGCTGGGGCAGAGTCTGGTCTGGTATGTAGTAGGCACTTGATACATATTTGCTAGTAATTGATAATAAAACTTTGGAGGTTTTGGTCTTAGGGAACCAGTGCCCTAAGGCTCTTCATGTGGCAACTGAGGGATATGTCCCTACCTCACACACTAAGCTTCAGTACGCTCTTGAAGACCACCCATTTCCTTCCCCACACTGGGAAGGGGATGGAAGTCATTCCCTGCCTCAAGGTTTTTTAATGGATTTACAGGTGTTCTCCAGGTGGAACTAGATGGGGAGAGTGATCTGGGGGAAATCTGGAAGTGGCCAACTGGCATGTTGGGGTCAGGAAATACAGGGCAAGGGGGGCCTGGTGTGGTGACTCACGCCTGTAATCCTAGCACTCTGGGAGGCCAAGGTGGGTGGATTGCCTGAGCTCACAGGTTCAAGGCCAGCCTAAGCTAAAGCGAGACCTCGTCTCTAAAAATAGCTGGGTGTTGTGGTAGGCACCTGTAGTCCCAGCTACTGGGGAGGCTGAGGCAAGAGAATCGCTTGAGCCCAAGAGTTTGAGGTTGCTATGAGCTATGATGTTATGGCACTCTACCAAGGGTGACAAAGTGAGACTCTGTCTCAAAAACAAAACTTTATAACAACAACAAAAAGAAGCAGGCAGTGCATGTCTTAGTGCACCAACCACACAGGGCTCATTCGCAGCATGGCTGCTTTTCAAAAAAAAAAAAGAAGAAAGAAAGAAAAAAAAAGAGAAAAGCTTGCAGGATTGTAGAGAAATGTATTTAATTACATTTCAATTAGATTTTCTAAAAGAAAAAAGAAAATAAAGTGGAAGGATTTTGTGGGGGTACAAACAGCAGGTTGGCACAGCAGGGGGATGTAGGCATCAAGCTGGCTGGGCTGTGCTTTACCAGAGCGGCACCCTAGACACGTTCGGTATTTCTGTGGTCAGCCATCTCAGGGTGCTGGTTGGAGGGGTAAGACCACATATGTAGAGGTGCTGTGTCAACTGGAAAGAGTGTTAATTATTATAAGGTATTTTAGATGTACTCAGATTAAATGTCAGGGCATAGAAACACGGCTGCTAGTTTTTTTCTTGAATTCACATTCTCAGAGCTATTTCTAAAATCAGAATTCCAATTAACTTCCTTTTACCCCTCATCTTCTTTATGAGGCTGTTTGCTTTTGAGTTATATCCTTTCTAATTTTCTGGTTCTTACAAAATAAATGTGGCAGTTACTTTAAAATGACCACGTGATAAAATTAACAGTTGGCTGTATCACCTCTTCTCTATTTTAGTGTAGTATTTCCCTAGTCCAGGGGATCTGGACTCCCTGACTCAGATCAGAGCCTGGGGATCCACCCCCACAACATTTGCTGCCTATTGCTGTTACCAAGGCCTACCAATCCTTTGAGTACATCTCAGCTATATCTTTCCTTCTCATGTCCTCAGCTGTCATCCTGTCCAGGTCATTGTCACACTACACTTTAATAACTATCATGGCTCCCTGGCTGTTCACCCTGCCCTTGGTCCCTTTGTGTCCCAAACCTTCCAGGGTTGCACACTTTTTTAATCAGTCACACCATCTTTAAAGTAACTCACTCTATGTTGCCAAAGTGATAAGGCAGGAAACAGAAATAAGAACTTTAGGAAAGCAGATGGAGGAATTAATATTTGCATAGATACAGCTTTTCACGTATACCTAGAATTCCCAAGTGAATTATGAGAAAAGCATTTAAAACTAATGGGAGAATTCAATAATGTGGCCAGATACAAAATAAGTATATAAAACCGGGAGCTTGGGCATAATGGGAATAACAGGAATGGCCACTGAGATCGTGCATAAAAATAAAATCAATCACACATTCTACCCACGTTTGCGTTCCTATAATCTGTGCTACTGTGGTGGATGCTGGACACAAAGATGGGAACTGAATAAGCAAGGTTCACAGAACTCTGCTAGGGAGGCAGACAGGAGACACAAACACACACCAATAAAAACAAAACAGTTTCATGAAGGAAACAGGCGCTCCTATAGAGACCAAGGAAGGACCCATCTTCAGCCAGGTGCGGTGGGGGGTGGGAGAGCCTTTTTGAGGAGGGGACATCAGGAGCTGGCCATTGAGAATGAGGAGGGAGGCCGTTATGGGTGTAGGGAACAGCATGCGTGATTCATGTACCTTGAACAAGCTGGGTCTGTTCAGGGAACAAAAAGGCACAGTGTGCCTGGCATGGCACCGGCTGGGAGAGTGTTTGGAGTGAGGGTGGATGGGTGGGTTCAATCCGGGAAAGGCATGTCTGATTCCATTTTAAAAAGGTCATTCTTGCTGCTGTGTGGGGAAAACTGTCAGCGGACTTTGGGAATTTTTTTAATGACTCTAATTTCCTTTACTTCCAATGTACAATCTCTGTCTGTCTTTCTCTCCCATTAAATTCCAGATGAAAAGTGTCTCATTGGCCTGGCTGAGACCCTTTGCCCGTGGGTCACCAGCCAGCTGGGGGGTTGGCTGCCCCAGACTCAGACTCCACCCTGTCAGTCATATGGAGTCATACAGGATTGCCTTTAGAGCAGGGGTTCTCAACCTTCCTAATGCCGTGGACCTTTAATACAGTTCCTGTGGGTCGTGACCCACAGGTTGAGAATTGCTACTTTAGAGGAAGGACCCTGTTTGGTTTAACCTGTTGTCTCTGCTCGAAATTCCTAATACATTTTGCACAAGAGGTCCTGCATTCTTATTTTGCACTGCAATCTGCAAATTATATAGTCAGATCTGCCCCACCCCAGGTCCAATCAGTGGCCAGCCCTGGTGCAAGGGTTTACTCCAAGCTTTAAAAAATATATATAAATTAAATCATCAGTGAGCTGTGCAGGGTGGTGTTTCCTGGAGGCTAGGATGGTGTGGCTGGAGAGGCAGGGATGCTGAGGGGTCTGGCTTGTTCTTTAGTCCACAGCTGCAGCAAGAGAACATGTGTGAGATCCAGGCATACACGGTGTCCAGCCTTAAGAGGTGACAGATGCTGGGAGCCCCCAGGGTTTCGAGAACTGCTGGGCCAGCCTTCCTGCCTTTGGATTTAATTAAACGAGGCCTGTGTTTAGAAGAGCCTCACCTAGGCCCTGTCACAAAAGAGGCTGCTCAGCAAAGCACAGGTGCTGGGCCAAGGGAATACAGGCTGTTCTGGGGGTCAGCTGGGCATCCTGAGAGGAAGTCTAGGGTTGTTCCCAAGACTGTTGGGGTGTCCTGAGAGATCCAAGACTCAGCATTGTTGGGGAAGTAACCATGGTGCTGTGAAGAGGTGATGTGGGCATTAGACAAGTCAACTCTGCAAAGAAAAAGGTTAGTGTCCAGAGGAAAAGCGGGCAGGGCAGAGAACAGGCTACTGGAGGAGAAAGTTAAGGGTCTAGTTAATATTGTCACTGCCTATCAAAGAAACGCAGAATGAGGTAGAAGGATATAGAAGTCAGAGACATTCAGACCTGGATTTGAATCTTGGCTCTGTCCTTTCTTAGCCCAAGGCAAGTTTATCTACTCTGGAGCTGGAGCCTGGGAAGTGTAGCCTTTGGACCAGATCCCACCTCCTTGGAACACAGCCACGCCCGCAGGGTATGGCTGCTTTCCTGCTGGGACAGCAGATAGGCGTAGGTGGGACAGCTGCTATTGACTGGCGTTTCCTCCTTTGTAAGATGGGCAATACGGTAGAACTCCTCTTCACAAAGTTTTTGGACAATAAATGAAATGATATTTGCAAAGTGCTTGGCAAATGCCTAGTACAGACAGACTTGAGGGTTTGCTGTTGGCTACCAGAGCTGCTGCCACAGCAAGTCCCTAACTCTTGAAGGTAGTTAACTCTGTGAATACGCCCCTGGCAGTACAGTGTGACCACCCTGTTAGCTGCTCTTTACGCTTACCATTAATACAGACTAGTCTAGTCCTGCATCAAGCTTTCTCATCCTCCCAACAAACTGCTCTGCTTAAACCCGTGGATCTTTACCCATGCTATATATGGGTGCCACCAGGGGATGTTTCAGAAACACCAATGCTTGAGTCCCACCACAGGGATTCTGAGTCAATTGGTTTGGGGGCAGCTTGGTCTTGGGGGAAGTTTTAAAATCTCCCCAGGTGATTCAAATAGGTATCCAACTTTGCAAACCATAGGGTTCAAAAGAAAAAAACAACAAGCTTCTCTGTTTTGGCCGGAGTGATTTCTGCTGATTCTGATTGGCCTGGTTATTGTGAATGGGTCTGAGTAAGGTCACAGTTCTCAGAGGCTGTGTGACCTTGGGCAGGTCGTCAGCTTCTGGCACTCTCCTCTGGAATCATGCTACTGTTAAGACTCGCCAAGGAAAGTGCTGGGTATGGGGTAGAGGCAGCCAGTAAGAGGAAGCTAAATTGAGTGTGTTGTGTGAATACAGATGGGCAAATAATTCTCACTTTCTATGCAGACTGTGGGACTATCCTCATTTTTATAGGGTGGGAATAATAAGAGGTCAGAGATAATAAAAGCTTTCGAGCCCCTTGTTTTGTTCCTCCCTAGTTCTGTTGATGAGCCAGGAGGTCCCACAGCTCTTCCCTGGATGTTCCATGGAACATCAGCTGGGATCACCAACTATTCCTAGGGTGAGCTCACCAGGCTGTTGATGAGCATGGCGGATGTTAGGGTGGCAACCTGGAAACCAAACACTGGTCCACCCCAGCCACAGGACAGCAATAAGAAGAAAAGGAAGGAAAGTTGCATTGATGGAGTCCCAGGTCCCCAGTTCGTCCTGAGAACAGCCTTGGCACTATTATAAGGACTTAATGTCCTCTCTGTCTGTCTCTCCCCTGCCCTGGTGGTCCTGGTTCTGACTTGATGGTGTTGATGATAACAAATGACATATGATCTAGTAAAGAAACAGTGGTTAGAGCAGATGTTTTGGGGTAAAAGATTAGGTTTTAATCATGGTGGTAACCCTTTCTAGCTGTGGTACCTGGGGCACATAGCTTAACCTCTCTGAGCCTCTGTAGGGTAGGGAAAATGACCTACTCATGGGGTTATTTGGAGGGTGAAGTGATATAATGTACATGATGTGCTTAGCCAGTGCTGAGGTGTGACAGAAGGCAAACTTGTCCGCCTGTCCTGTAGGGATGCTGTGGTGAGCACCTGACATTTGATCTGGATCTTGCAATTGGCCTGGGAGGAAGCCAGTGGTACCTCATTTTGCAGATAAGAAAACTGAGACTCAGAGAGGCCATGCTACTTGTCCCAAGATACACAGAGAGTAAATGGCAAATCCAGGACCTCTGGACTCCAAATTCAGTGCTCTTTCTGCTCGCTGTCTTCCAGGTGTGAAATGTCTTTGTAATTGATAAAGCAGAGTTACATCCCTTTTCTCTCTCTGGATACTCAAGAAAGCCCGATGAAGAGGCAGCGTGAGCCCATAGATGAGAATGGAAGCCTGCTAACCTTAGGACTCCTAGGCCATATGAAATACAAACTCCCACTGGGGAGGCCCCTACCGGCCCCGGCAACTTTGGGCTCAAGCTAGAATCCACCGGCCAGTGTGCCCACAGGCTGAGCGCTGTTTGGGAGGGAACAGGCAGTGGCCTCCCTCCTCAGGGAGGTCAGTCTTCACTCCTCAGCCCCCATGACCCCACACTTGTTTCTCATTATTGTTCAAGCTGCTGGGTTCAGAACACATTCAGGACTTCTTGGTTCAGCATATAATGGGGCGGCAGAATAGAGAAGAGAGAGAGGCTTTCAAAATAATGACTGGTAAAGGAAGAAGGGGCATTCGGGAAAACTGACAACTGTGGCCACTGGATTTCCTGACCCTTCTCACTTTGTTCCTTCCAATGGGGAAAGCGCCCATTTGTATTTCACTGGCCAGCAATCAAAAAACTGCATATCTGGGAGCCACCTTTCCGTCTCCCGGGAGCCTCTGGCTGAGGGGCCCAGAACTCCCCATCAGAACTGCCTATCCATTTGCATGCAATGACTCAAGTCAAACATTCTGGATGCTGTGCCTTGGGTCTGCTGTGACTGCCTACTTTGTTAGAAGAAGGCCTGTGTGGGCAATGGGAGTTTTGAACCAATTCCATAGCAGACAGTTCTGGGCTAGATAACCTTAGCAAGGTTGGTGGCCAGCATTGTGCAGTTGATCGGGAATGAGCATCAGCACACGACATCTTCCTGCTGGATCCGCAGTGGCACAATGCCAGCCACTTCATCTGGCAGATGCCTCTGGGGGGAAGATCACAGAAGGTACCTACCACCCATAGAGTAAAAGAACCACTCAGGGTCTAAGCCAGTGTTCCCAAACCTTTTTGGCACCAGGGACCTGATTCATGGAGGATAATTTTTCCATGGACCAGTTGAGGGGGGATGGTTTTGGATGGTTTAAGCTCATTACATTGATTTCTGTTATTATTGCATTGCAATATATAATGAAATAGTTATACGAGCCACTATAATGCAGAATCAGTGAGTTATGGGGAGCGGCTGTTAAGTACAGATGAAGCTTTGGTTGCTCGCCCACCACTCACCTGCAATGTGGCCCAGTTCCTGACAGGTGATGGCCTGGTACCATTCCACAGCCCAGGGTTGGGGACCATAGATATAAGCCACCCAGAAACACAGGTGCTGAGGAGGCCTCCTACCCAGAAACCATCCAGGTTCGGTAGCAGTTTCAAAAACTGACACACCCTATAGCCCTCAATTTCTGCCCTAATCCCAGACTTGCCTTGTACTGTAAAGTGCTAAAGCCAAATTCACCAGAAAGGCAGACAGTTGACAGTAACCTGCACCTGCTGTGTGCCATGTACAGTGCTAAGCACTTCACAGCCATGTCTCTCGACATTCTTACAACAGTCTGAGGATTGGCTAATACCCTTTCTTTACAGCTGAAGAAACTGAGGCTCAGAGAGGTCATCTGATTTACCCAGATTGCACAGCAAGTGAATGAAGGAGCTGGAATCTGAACTGAGTTCTGACACCAAAACCTGTGTTCCCTCAGTTGCACCCTGAAGCACTCTAGCCTCTGTCCTCAGTTATTAAGAGAATTAAAGTTCCCATACCGTGTGATAACTGACTTGGGTGAGGCTATATCATGTGTTAATTCAGATTCATCTAAGTATTTAGAAGAAAAAGATCTACTTTTTTCTCCAACCCAGGCTGCCAGGAGGTACCCTCTGTACCATCTCACAGGGGCGGGATGCAGCCCAGGGGTGCCCCGCTACCCTGACAGCCCACCCCAGTGCTTGAAGGCTGCCTTCTTCCCCTTCTGCCTCTCCCTAAACAGCACCCAGTTCAGCAGCAGGTGGAACAGAATAGAAATGGTCTTACTTCTTGGGCCGAGTCCCTGGGAAGGGAAGTCAGGAGCAGAGTAGCTGTGTTCTTCACTCCACCAGGAAGTCCTGGACTAGGAAGAGGGCTGCCTCCAAAGGGCGGTTCTTAAACCCCTGGGAATGGGAGGCAGCTGAAATGTGCCAACAAGTGAGACAGCCTGTGCATTCCTGTTTATTCTGGTATCAATAAAAAGGAACTGTTACTATAGTAACAGATATTTCACTTGGTACACAGCCACTTCCATGATGCAGAACGCTATGTCCAAGCCACATGCTTGAGAGGCACAAATAAATACCTATTTTGTCAGACTGATGAGGAATAGGAAACACGCCACGCTTTGTTCTGAACGAGGTGGCTCATGGAAAGGAATTTCCCTTCTAAAGGGAGGGTCAGGCAAGAGTGGGTTCCAGCCCTGTCCTGATGGAAGGGGAAGCCACGCTTCTTGCTGCAGTGACGAATTCATCAGGAAAAATGGCTCTTGGAGAGTACGGAGTGGGGTGTAAAACGGGGGGGGGGGGGGAACTATTTAGCATCTGGTCAATTCCTGGTCACCCACCAATGGGTCAAAAACACACACACTGTTTACCTGATACCCTGAACTTCATCCGAACTTCCCAGAGAAGTCAACAGGACGTGGCACAGGAAGACAGGGAAAGTGGACAGTGATGTGTTTGGGCTCCATCAGGCTCCTATGTCAGCCCCAGCTCTGACACCAGCCTCTTGGCAGCCACCCAACGTCTCTGAGCCTTGGTTTCTGTGTGGGTCTAATGTGGAGCATTAGGTGCCTGGGAGGTGACACGGATGACCTGACATTAGGGAAGCATATAGTCAGTGCTCAGCAAATACGACTTTCCCTGAGGAAAGACCTGGACTCTAGGCGACGGAGGGAAGGGCCCCAGCATGTAGCTCTGTGCCTGGCAGAATTTGTGTCCCATAAATAGTGGCTCAATGAATAAATATGTGAATATAAAAATAAAGAATGTGGGTAGATCCTTAAGGCCAACCTGAATGCTTGCAGGTAATAGAGTCATTCTCCTAATTTCAGAACCAGCTTTCATTTGAAAATCTGGACTTGTTTTCTAGCTGTTAGCATTATCCTAGTCCTCAGATTAGGAAGCTGGGGTCTCTAGTGGGCCTTCACTCCAGCTTTTCTTTCTGATAGAGTCCTGGCTAGCTGGAGGGCAATGTGGCCCAGGACACGCATCAAATGTGAATGAAGGCATGAAGGATGCACCCATCTGTCCTCCTTGGCTTACATTATTTACTCATTTAACAAACATTATTATTGTTATTATTTTTTGAGACAGAGTTTCACTGTGTTGCCTCAGGCTAGAGTTCTGTGTTGTCAGTCTACCTTACAGCAACCTCACACTCCTGGGCTCAGCCATCTTCCTGCCTCAGCCTCTTGAGTAGCTCGGCGTCCAGGTGCCCACCAGAATGCCCAGCTAATTTTTCTATTTAGTAGAGACTGTGTCTCACTCGTGCTCAAGCTTGTCTTGAACTCCTGAGCTCAAGCAATCCACCCACCTGGGCGTACCAGAGTGCTAGGATTATAGGTGTGAGCCACTGCACCCAGCCAACAGCCATTTATTGAGTACCTACTGTATTCCTGGCACTGTTCCAAGTGAATGACACATTGTCCCTGCCCTCTGGGAACTTACATTTAAGGAGGGATGCAGTGCATAAGGAGACACACAGGAAAACATCAGCCAGTGAGGAATGCTAAGGTGGAAGGAAGAGGGGGTGAGGTAAAAGGGAGCGATTGGGAGCATAGGAAGGGCAGACACTGAGCAGGCGATGGTTTAGGGAAGTAGAATCACAAGGAGCCCACTGTGTGAAGACTGCACTTGTGTGCAGGATGTCCAGGGAGTGGGAACAGCCAGTGGAAAGGCTCAGGGTGGGGGTGAGCTTGCTGTGACAGACGCAGGCCAGCATGGAAGTAGTTCTGTGTGTGAGGGAGGTGAGCCTGGAGCCAGGAGGGAGCAGGCCAGTCACATGCAGGAGGGTTGGCCAAGCCACCCATTCTAGAGCCACTTGAACTCGGGAGGGTCCTAAATTTTTAGGTATAAAACAATTTTCTGGAAATGATGTGTGGTCCTTTATGTTTCTTCTTTGACTATTTTGCTTCTTTTGAGGTTTTTTGAATGGCAACCATCCCATCCCCAGCTTCCCACCCCGCTGTGTCTGCCTGAATGTCACCAAACTCTCACAGTAGAAGAGGACAATTACATTCTTGTCAAACCACTCTTTGCTGCCCCTGGTTCCTTCCCATATGTCATTCAGCTCTGGAAAAGAGCATTTTCAACATTTTTCAGGGTCTATAGTAGCTTATCTGAATTAGTCCCAATGCCTTATGACAGCTGGGGGGATAAGGAGGTTTGGGGCAGGGGGACTTCCTCTTACTCCCAGAGAAGACAGCACCCCAGCGTCAAGTGCACCGCAGAGGAATGTGCAGGTGAGAGTGAAAGAGAGCTGGGCAGGAGACTTCCAACATTGGGTGCCATTTTCCCTAGGCCGTTGGGATTCTACTTACTAAAACTCTTCTCACAGTCCAACTCATGTACAAACCTGGTAGCCCTCCAGCCTGAGGGCAAGGACCTCACCTCATCCTCCTTAGACATGTCTCAGTACCAAAATGCCCAATAACTATTGTTGACCTGAAGACACCAAATACACTGATGTTCCTGAACTTGTTACCGCACCATCTTGCTGTGTGTCTGTGTGTGCACGTAACTGTATGTGAGATCAATGGACGAAAGCCACACACCCCGTCAGTAAGAGAGTATACTGCACTCCATCATGGATGCCACCAATAAACATGTCTATTTATTGACCTGAAAAAGATGTTCTCTACATATATAATAAACAGTGAACTACAGGCTGGGTATGGTGGCTTATATCTTTAATCCTAGTACTCTAGGAGGCTGAGGCAGGAGGATTGCTAGAGCTCAGGAGTTCAAGACTAGTCTGAGCAAGAGCAAGCCCCATCTCTACTAAAAAAAAAAAGAAAAAGAAAAACTAGCCAGGGGTTGTACACTTGTAGTCCCAGGTACTTGGGAGGCTGAGGCAAGAGGATCGCTTGAGTCCAAGAGTTTGAGGTTGCTGTGAGCTATGATGCCACAACACTCTACCCAGGGCAACAGAGTGAGACTCTGTTCCAAAAAATGCAAAATCATATGCACTTATGCAGTATCTTTTTTTTTTTTTTTCCAAGATAAAAAAGTTAGTATGTACGTAGAGACTCATTTGATCATTTGGAGGCATATACACTAATCTGTTAGCAGAGGTCAGTTCAGATCAATGTATCTCAAATGTCATTACTAGACATCATTTGAAATGAGTGTTAAAATGGAATTACTGGTACATGCTTGTGGATTGCTCTATCAGAATCTCTGAGCGGGCTAGGAATTTTGATTTTTAACATACTACCCTGGGAATTTATTTATATTAGAGAATTAAAGAACCACTGTTCTATGGTATAAAATTAAAGGCTCTTCTTCTTTGTTGCTCTATTTATGTAATGACTGTAACTTAGAAGAAAACCCAAGCATATATTGCTTTTGCTATCAGAAGAAAGCTCTAATGATTAAAAATTGAGAAAGAGCAAACCTTTCCCAACCAACTATAGCTAGTTATGAAGCATAACTGCTTCAGATATGTCCATTGTGAATATGGGAAAATAGAGGGCTTCTGAGGAACTAAGGCTTTCAGGAATTTGCTTTAGGTCATGGCGGTTTTATGGAAAACTGTGTGGTTTCCCATAGAGGTTTTCCCACTTTCCAAAAGGAAGGACTCTGAAATACTGGGAGCCTGAGGTTCAGAGTCCTTGCTCAGCCCCACAGTGGGCTGGAGCACTTCAGAGTGCTCTCAGAGATGGAGCACGCCCCTCCCACACTCTTGTCCCTTTATGGTCTGATTTCTCGGGAACCAGAGGAGCCAAAAGGAAGAAAGGAGAGCAGTGAAGTCCAGGGAGGCAGCTCTGAGCGGGAGCCAGGGAACTTTCTAGCATCTGTACTACACTGGGCTGCAGTGCGCAGAAAATAAACCTCCAAAATTGGCCTTCTTAGCATTTTTGCCCCCTTTCTCCAAGCCAGTGGGTGCCTGGAGCAGCATATCTGGGCTCACAAACATCAGACAAGAAGTTTCCATGGCAACTCAAAACTTCCTCCTCGGCCCTGTATTCAGTCTAAATCTCCAAGGCCCCTTTTCACCGCCTCAATGAGGTTTCTGAGAAGTCACCCACAAAACAGACCCAGGATCAAACCGTGCCCCCCAAACATGCTGTGCTGAAAGGACTTAAGGGAGAAGAAGTTGTCCTGGCAGTAAAAGCTTGTCATGGGATCTGTGGAGTGATTATAACAGAATGAGAGTCTCCTTTACAACAAGTTTGAACAGGGAAGAATTTCCCCAGTGGAGGGATTTCAAGCTGAAAACAGGGAAGTGTGAGGGGGTGGGGGAGAACTGAGAGTCTTGTTTCAGAGAGCTGGCTCTACCCCCAGCTGCAATTAGACATGGTTAATTTGGTTTCATAGCTGCAGAAGAAGCCTGGGGTGCCCCTAGCCCCAGCACATTTTAATTTCCTTGTAGCCAGACAAGGGAGACAGTGGATCTAGGGATGGGAGTGGATACAAGGAAGTGTGTGTGTATGTGTGTGTGTGTGTGTGTGTGTGTGTGTGTGTGTGAGAGAGAGAGAGAGAGAGAGTGTTTTAAACCTGGCAAACCAAAGCTTGTCAAGTCAAGCAAACTTCCATGATTCCTGTTTGCCAGAGGTAGCAAACAAAAATGACACACATCCAGTTAAATTAGAATTTTAGATGAATTTCTTTAGTATAACTACATTCTATACAATATTTGGAACCTACTTACACTAAAATCCTATTTACCGCTTATCTGAGATTCAGGTTTACCTGAGTTCCCTGTATTTTATCTGGCAAACCCTTCCTGGCAGAGGCAGAGATGGAAGCTCTGGTTACCCCTCTGGCTCCAGAGGAGAAATACAGTTGCTGCTGCATCTGGGGAGGTGCAGGCATCTGGGGAGGTTCGCTTTTGTTCGCACTGCAGAGAGATGATTTCCTCCTCCTCAGGGAGCTCCAGGTAGGGTGAGAGTTAACGGGCCTCAGGTGGACTTTCACTACAGATTCCCAGGCATGGCTGAGTGTGAGTTATTCCACAGAGGTGGCCCATCCAGCCCAGTCATTAAGAGCATAGGCTCTAGTGTCAATTCCAAATCCTGATCCTAGCTGCACTGCCAGACACCTAGGGGATCCTCCACTCCTTGTATTCTTTTGAGGAACAAAGGAGATAGTGTATGGAAAGTGCTTTTCCAAGTGCCTGCCACAGTCAGGGCTCCATAACTGGAGATTATTATTTTGATAATTTGAGAGCATAAAAGATTTACATCCAAGTGAAAAAGATAGCATTAAAAACTAGAGTCAGGACAATCTCAATAGTAAAACGCATACATAAACTGTAGTCGCAAGCACTGGAAGGAGACATTTCCAAACATCACCAGCAGCTGCTTGTGGGGTGTGGGATTATGAGTTAAGCTTCCCTCTTCATTCTCAATTTCTCAAAATATCTATGGCAAGGACAGGCACGGTGGCTCATGCTTGTAATCCTAGGGCTCTGGGAGGCTGAGGCAGGAGGATCCCTTGAACTTGAGTTTGAGATTAGCCTGAGTAAGAGTGAAACCTTGTCTCTATTAGAAATAGAAAGATGAGCTGGGCATTGTGGTAGGTGCCTGTAGGGCACCTGTAGTCCCAGCTACTTGGGAGGCTAAGGCAGGAAGATGGCTTGAGCCTAGGAGTTGAGGTTGCTGTGAGCTAGGCTGACACCAGAACACTAGCCTGGGTGACAGAGTGACACTGTGTCTCAAAAAACAAAACAAAAAAAAACAAACCTATGGTGAACATGTATCACTTTAATATTAAGACAGTATTTTGAAGTAGCTTGGGATGACCATTTTTCTAAAAGTGTTATAATACTTGGTGCATGATGTGAGGCTGCTGTAAATAAAACTGGCTGTCTTGGGGCGGTGCCTGTGGCTCAAAGGGGTACGGTGCTGGCCCCATATGCTGGAGGTGGTGGGTTCAAACCCAGCCCCAGCCAAAAACTGCAAACAAACAAACAAACAAAACCAAAAAACCCTGGCTGTCTTGGATATGGTTCCAGACTCACCTCTGTGGGGCTTCTGAAAGGGAGTAGCAGACGCCCTTTCACTGAGTGTCCAAGTTGGCCTCTTCCTCCCATTCTCACTTCTTACTTCTTGTGTGAAACAAGCAGAGGAGTGCTTCCAGAAGCAACATGCCCTGGTTCGAATCTCAGCTCCACCCCCTCCTTGCCTAGGGACCTTAGACAAGTCATGTGACCTTCTGAGCCTCTCTTTCCTCATCCTTCCCAGATAGGTTAACTTTACTTACCACTATGAGAGGAGGAACATGTTTGTTTGATCAATACATCCTACGCCTTGCATAAAGTTGAGGGCGTAAGAGGTCACTAAATATTGGTGAATGAATAAATGAAGGAACCGAGTTACTGAGGTGACAGGTATACAGCATTTGATGGAGAGAGGGCAATAATGAATATCTACCCATTTGCCATTATTATCATCACTATTCTCATGGATGGATCTAAGTTTGAACGTGTTTTCTATCTCTTTGTGGGTTAGAAAATGTTTCTTAGCAGCCAATGAGCAAGCTGCTCAGAGCTCTCTGAGCCTCGGCAGCCTCTTCTATCAAATGGAGACAGTAATCCATCAGTGTCCTTGTACAGTTGTGAAAAGTGAACCATCCACCATACAGCCCCCAGCACACAGTTACACGCTTCCTCAATAAAGCACTCCCTCCCCTCCAGTGAGGCCTCCACTCTCTTCCCAGTTTGTAGCTGAGTGTGGTACAGATATGAGGGCCAAGCATGTGGTGCTCCGATGCCTCTGACACGTTTGCTATTCCGGATAGGTTGAAAGCTAAGAGTGTGAGGCTCACAGCTGCTGGGCCAGGCTAAGGGGAACACAAAGTCTCCATCTTGGGAGAGGCGAAGAACTGGGTGGGGTCACTCAGGCAGAGTGGATTTAAATCAGACCCGTCTGATTATAGGGCTCCTTTCCCTCTGTCTGCCCGCCTCTGCCAGAACTTCAAATCCGTCTGATTATAGGTCTCTTTTCCCGTCTAAATTAGAAAGGCACCAGTTCCCGCGGGGCGCTGTGGGGCGCTGCGGGCCCGCAGCCAGTTCAACTTGCGCTGTTGTCTCCAGGGGTCTGCGGGCAGGAGGACCGGTGGGGCGGACTCTGCCCAAGGAGAGGATGGCAGGTCGGTAAGCCCAAGTCCCTTGGTACGTTGTAATCACGACCCGCCCCCACCCCCGCTGGCAAGGACGAGCACCAGGCCGATTATCACCTCCAAACACTTCTCTCCTGGCACAGAGCACAGAGCACGCAAGGAAAGACTCGGAACACTTGCGGAGGGCATTCATTTTCTTCTTCCTACCTGCCCGTTTCCAAAATATTTGGAAACTGATCATATATTACGTTTTCTTTATTTTCCTAAAAAACTCCTCTCATCATCCTGAGTAGAAAGGTAATAGGTGCTCACCGCAATCAAGCAAACCAAAAGACTTAAAGAATAAAGACACCCTGTCATCCAACCCCCATCCTCAAAGAATAAAAACACAGTGTTTCCTTCCAAATCGCTGCACTCAATACACAGAAAAAAACGGTTCCTCTCCTACCTGTAACTAACTCCCCTCCCTGCGTAACGCCCCATTGGATGCCCGAAGTCCCCGGCCAGCTGGCTACCGGGCCGCGCCCCTTCCCGCCCCAGGGCTGGCTGCTACTCAGCGATGCGGATCTGCTCTCCAGGCCCAAACCTCACGCCCCTCCAGACGCGCGCTGTGAGTCTCTGCAGAGGGGAACCTCGCAGGACTTTTGAAGAAAGTGTGTGCGCGCTCGTGTGTTAAGAAGAAAACAATATATGTAAGAAAAGATCCCCAAAAGGATGAATGTAGGGGAAAAAAAAGGAAAGAGGGAAGGAAAAAAGGAACGAAAGAAGAAAGGGGGAAAAGTAACTTAAAAGGATGGTGGAGGGGTCGGAAAGCAGAGCTACACAGGTCGGAGGCACCCCGCGGCGGGGCTAGCCAGGGGCTGGCTCTGTGCACCCAGCGCCCTTCTCGTGTCTCCCTGCGGCGAGGGTGGGAGCGGGGGGCACTGCTCCACTTACCCGACCTGAGCAGCACGGCCCGGTACAGCCCGGTGGCCTCGGCCGGTCCCCGCGCCCACTCGCCCAGCCTCTGCGCCATGCGCCCGAGCGCCCGACTGCGTTGTCGGCACTGCGGGACCCGAGCGCGCGGCGCGGGCGGAGGCCGAGCCTGAGCGCCTCGGCCACTGTGACGTTGACCCGCTGCCCAAACCCCGCCGCGGCTCAGGTTACGGCGCGACGGGAGGGGCGGGCAAGAGACGCCGCCGGGAGAAGGGGGGCCGGGGTGAGGCCAGGAGGTATCTGCGCCCAGGTTGTAGGCAGGGCGCGAGTGAGAGTTTGGCGGGAGGACTCCCAACCCCCGGGTTTCAGCGCCAAGGCGAGAACGACCAGTGCTGACTTCCAGCCTCTGGCTCCCGCCCACTCTTCTCTATTCTTTGGCCCGTGGCCTAGTTGAATGCTACCAGAAGAAGTGGGGTTCTGAAGTGCCATACCTGAGATCAGATCCCAGTGCCACCAATAGCTGTGTGACCTCACAATTTAGTTACTTGACCTTGAAGAAAAGTTTCCTCATCTGTAAAACGGGGATAACCAGAGTATTTCTCTCTCAGGGTTGTGAGGTTAAACACACACACACACACACACACACACACACACACAAATAGTGGGATATATATATATATATATATATACCTTAGAACAGTGGCTGGCACAGAACAATCACTATACAATGTATCAGCATACACCAGGCTATACTAGTACTCTTATCAAAAAATTATCCCAAGCATCTTGGCGTGGGTGGCACTGAGAGGCAGGGGACTTTGCTGGGGGAAGTAGGTTGAGAGTCAAGGTCTGTGGGACTCCGCAAGATTGACTTCCCTGGCTTTGATGACTGCCTTTTACAGAGACAGAAAGACCAATCAAAAAGAGTCTAAAAGTGAGAGGGGCAAAGTCACTTGGGTGGGTGGAAGATGTTAGCTCTGATTATCTATTCTGTGTCTGGTGCTGTGCTAAGATTTGTCAAAAACAAAAAAACAACTAATGTTTATTGTGTGCTTCTTGTTTAATCTTCACGATCTTATGAAGTGAGTCTATTAGCATTCTCACGTCACAGATGAGAGAAAACTGAGGCTCAGAGAGGTTAAGCCACTTCTCTGAAGTCACACAGGGTGGAGCTGGGAAACAAGCTCAGATGGCCTGACTTTCTGACATAGGCCATTCTGCTCGACTGTATCTTTAACTATTTTATCTCATTTACTCTTCACATTAGTCCTGAAGGGTAGGTATCACTATCACCTCCAGTTAGAGGTGAGGTAATTGAGACTGAAGGAGGTAAGGTGGCTTGCCCGTGCTTGTACAGTCAAGATCCAGCCCAGTTCTCAGCCCACAAAACTTGTGCCCCTGAAATCTACAGATCTCTGGAGCTGTCCAGGGTACTGGATAGTCTTTGTTCAAGGCTGTGCTTGGGTGGGCCAGGGAATGGAGCTGACGGTTAGGGGTCTCAGCCACACAGTACCACCTCCCTCTGCCTCTGTGTCATCTCCAGCCTTGATGCCTCCTAAGCCAATTTCTAGCCAAGCCCTCTTTAGATGGTCCTTGGCCACTTCCGAGACCCAGTTTTGCTCTGAATCAGAGATCCTTGCACTTCTTTACCCCTCTGACACCACCCAGTGTCCTAAGGATCCACTTGACACACCTTAGACACCAACTAGGGTCTCAAGGTGACACTTGATCTTCTGGGGGCTTACTGATTGGTCATATTGATCATGTCTTTTGTCAATAACCAGCCATCAGAGTGCCAGGCATGATGCCAGACCTTTGCCATTCACTATCTTATATCCCTTCTTCAGAGGATGAAACTATATCCAATTTACACTTAACCCACTCAATAGCCCTTGGTTATGTCCCTTTTAGAGATGAGGAAAATAAGGCTCAAGTGATTTGCCCAAGATCACATAACTATTTAGTAGTGGAGCTGGAATTTGAACCCAGGTGGAGCCAAAACTTTTTCTGCAAGAGGAAAATCAAATCAGCCATTGAGCAAAGGGGTGGCTAAGGGATGGGCTTTTGTGGAGCATGTGGAAAGGATTAATTCCAGTTGCACCAGAAGAATTCTAGGTGGGTCTGACTTACCTGAGTCATTTAGTTTCTGCTTCTCATTTTCACTACGAAATTGGGCCTGAGGAGAGTATTCTTTCTGTAAACAGAAAGAAAGTAGGTGAAGGTGAGGATCCCCTGTTCCTTGGCAGAGGGAGGGATGATGAGATATTTGTAATGTCCTTACATCTTTTGGCCACAGAAAGGTCTGACAGGGATCAAAGTCCCCTCCAGAGGAAAAAAATTGCCATAGTCCTTGGGACATGTGTGTGTGGCAATTATAAGACTTATGTTCTTTTTTTAAAATAGACTTTAGTTTTTAGAACAGTTTTAAATTTCGAGAAGAATTAGGAAGATAGTACAGAATTCCCTTCTACTGTATACCCAGTTTCCCTATTATTAACACCTTACATGTATGAGGCTGTACATGTATGTAGTATAATCATTTGTTATGATTAATGAGCAAAGATTAACCATTACTAACTAAAGTCCACAATTTATATTTTGGCATTTAAAAGTGAACTTTATTAAATATTAAATAATATAGTTAGTGTTGAATACATTTAATAACTAACTGTATAGTGCATATTTGCTTACATTTATAGTATTAATGAAAGAAATATGCACAATTGTATATGTTTATTTTATAATGTTGTACACTAGGTGATTAAAATGGAAAATAGAGAAAATAGAAATACATCCCAGTGAGGATTTTTCTGAATATAAGGATGAGTAAGTGACCCTGCTGCTCAGGCCAGGAGCCTGGGTGTCCACAACCTCATAGTCCTCAGATCAGCATGGCTTGGTGCATTTACCTCCTGGTGAATCACTGGTGTCCAGCCAATTCTTCCCGGGCCCCCATGGCCCTGCCCCCAGCCTAGGTACCACCACCAGGTATGTAGGTACTGACTTCAGATGCTCTCCTTTCAGCCATTTTCCACACAGACCCAGAGAGAGCTTTTAATCTGTAACTCAGACCCTGATTCTGCCTCACTCAGACCCTTCGGTGCCTTCCCTTTCTTTGCTCTTGGAATCAATCCCAGGTGCCTTCCCCTGGCCCACAGGGCCTCTGCAATCCAACCGCTCCCTGCCAGCCTCTCAAATCCTATTTCTTCCTTCCATTCTTCAAGGGCTTAGGTTGCCTCAGTGAGCACAATGAAGGTCCCTGTCCTTGTGGTGTGCACAGGGGGAGATGGACGATGAATATATCGAGTTGGTACAGTGGCAGAGGGCGGTGGTTAACACTAGGGGAAAAGGAAGAGTAGAGGAGGGGAAGGGCGGGGCTCATGGAAGTGGGGATAATATGCGGTGACAAATAGGTCTCATTGAGAAGGTGAGATGTGAGCACAAACCTGAAGGCAGCAGAGTGTTAGCCAAACAGATGGCTAGGGGGAGAGTCAGGTCCTGAGGCTGGGTTGTGCCTGGCATGTTCGGGGAGCAGCAAAGAGGCCAGGGAGGCTGGAGTGCAGGGAACCCTGGGGCAGTCAAATGAGGGAGGCTCAGGGAGGAAATAGGGGCCAGTTTCCCTTATACCCCACACTCCTGCCACTAACAACTAGTTGGGTTCCCTGAAAGCCATGCTTTCTCCCTCCTCCCAGCAATTGTGGGAGCTGTTCCCATCACCCAGGACACTCCTCCCAACCCTGCTTGGCTGATGCCTTCTCATCTTTTTTAGGTCTTGGAGGAAACAACACTTCCTGAGGGAGGTCTCCCTGAACCATGTGCTCCCACAGCACTCCAGACTCCCCCATAGCAATAGTCCCCACTAAATTATGATCCTTTTAGGCGTGTTTTCTCCACTGGCTTGCACTCAGTTTGACACGGGGATTGGGCCATGTTCCCAATATCTCCCCAGAGCCTAGCCCAGAGCTGGGCTTAGAGGAAATGTCTGACAGAGACTTACTGAAAGAAAGAATAAATTATTGAATAAATGAATGCAGCCCCAGGAGGATCTCTGGGCTGTTTGGTGATAGTTAGGTGATTCCCCAGAGAGTAAGCCAGGGCCAGAGCAAGAAAAGTCCTACCTGCTGCACCCCAGGGATTATCCAGGGTGGGCAGAAGGGCCTGAGGTCCCATTTTAAGTTCCACCAGCAGGGAGGGCACAGAAAGGGAGGGTGTTTGAAATTTGGCTAAGTCTCTTTTGTGTGCGTATGCGTTTGTTTTTTAACAAAAGGATTAAGGGGACAAGTAACCTTATCTGTGGAAGAAAATTCCAGGACATAGAAAAAGGACCCACTCCAGGGGGTTCCAAGGGGATCAGAGCTGCTTCTCACATCTCCCCACAGAGCTCTGAGAAGGAGGGCTGGGCCCCAAGGACGATATTAACATCACAAAGCCAGAATTTCATAAGGAGCAGCTCCCAGACTTGGAGATTAAAGAAATGTCCCTTTCGTGCCTGCCAACTCCTTTGCATTAGAGCCTTGTCGGAAAATAAGGCCAACCTGTGTCTGCCTAAAACCTCAATGACTAGGCGGAGGCCTCTTTTTTTCTTCAATGACGATGGTTTGGTGAGTGAGAAAATTCCACCTGGGTCTTTGCTGATGTATTACTGATGACTAAGAGTCTTCTCCAAGACCTGTGCTAAGAAATATAACCAACTCCCATTTGTTCACACCATTTAGAAATTGGGAGATGCTGGCTTAGCTATCATTTTTTACAATTTTGCTAGTGAAAGTTAGCACACACAATTTTTAGAGGAAACACTCTCGTATAATGTACGATATGCCCAAATTTGGCTGAGCACAGCTCAATCTTGGCTGAAGCTGAAGACATTTGCCTTTCTCCTGTCCTTCCTGTGGTCCCCACCTGGCTCTTTTTCATGGCCTGCCTCTGTACCCTAGAGGCTGAGGACTCAATTTGGAAGTGTCAAGGACATCGTGGATCTGACCCATCAGAGTTTTTCTGGCTCACGAGGCAACATTCAGGGGACTTGCTTAGTTTTCAAACATTTAAAATTGAAGTGTAGCTGACAGTCCATTATAGGGAGTGTGCAGGTCAGTGAAGTTTTACAGGTGTTTGCCATATAAACTCATCCAACATTGAGGTATAAAACATCCCCTACCCCCTACAAGGTTCACTTGTGCCCCTTCCCAGTAAAACTCCCCCCTTCTCCCAGGGTAAGTACCTTTCTGGCCTCCATCACCACACATTAAATTCTCTTGTTTTAGAACGTCACATAATGGAACAATAAAATTTACTCATTTGAGTCTGGCTTCTTTCTCTCAGTCACGTGTTTGAGCTGCATCCATATTGTTGCCTGTATCAGAAATCATAAGAGTATTGCTTCATCAAGTATTCCATTTTATGGCTCTATCACAGCTTTTTCACACATTCTCCTGAGAATGAACATTTGAGTGGCTTCTAGTTTGGAGCTATCACTAATAAAGCTTCTATGAATATCCTTCTGTGAGTTTTTGGGTACAGAAGGTGCTCATTTCTGTGGGGCAGATACCCAGTGGTGGGACTGCGGGGTTACAAGGTAGGCGAATGCTTAACTATAGTAGATACTGCCAACACTGATTTATCAATTTATATGTTGTGCTTTTGACATCTTCAAAACATAGAGATTTTGGACACCTTGAGTTCTCCTCTATGCACAATCCTTGGCAGAGAGAAGGGAAATATTGCATCTTAAACACAATTCTGAACTTGAAAGAGATGAGAGTAGGACCTTAAGATATTTGTTCTTGAAACCTAGAGTGATGTCTCTGGATGTCTTTATTTACCAACCCCAGCCCCACCTTTAGCCTGTAAAGACCATGAGAACAGAGATTGCGACTTATTCAGGGGGTGTCTTCAATGCCTAAAGCAGTTCTTGGTTCATAAGTGCTTAGTAAATAAAAATTAACCCAGTAATTGTGACAAACAGTTATGGAGCACGTCCCGTGTTGAGCACTGTGGTCAGACCTTACTGATATAATCTCATTTATGCCTCATAATAGTCCTTTGAGATTAAGGAAGAATGAGGTTCCTGTTTTACAGACTAGGAAGGAAACAGGTTAAGATACATAGCTGGTAGGTGGCAGCTTTATAAGTAGACTCAGGGCAGTCTGACTCAGGAGGCTTTGTGTATGTGTGGGGGCAAGGGTCTGCACCCCATCTTACAGAGGAGAAACTAAGGCTTAGGGAGAGTAAAGAACCCTTCTCCATGGTCCCTGGTGTCAACTGGGCCAGTCTCTTCACCAAGCTAATTCATAAAGGTTGAATATTTTAAATGCAGAGACCTGGCTACTTGTCCTGTTATACCCCAGCAAGTCTACAGCCCCAGGATGTCACGAGGCCCAGCCTGAGCCTCTGCCTCAGCACCTCATGCTCACAAAGCCAGCCTGTGGCATGAGGCGACACCTGCCACCTCACTATCCTCCATCTCTAGGGACAGAGAGAATCAGACCTGGTGATTCTTCTTTTAAAGTGCTCGCACTATTTGGGGCAGGTGCCAAACCCTGGGACTTGTTCCTTTCCAGGGGTCTGTTTACATCACACTGGTGTTGAGTTCTCAGCCAAGGTGCAAGAATGAGGTCACTGTCTTCCTTCAAAAGAAGCCTCCTCAATTCTGGTCTCCAGGGCCTTCTCACTCCACCATTCACTCAGTCCCACAGGTCCTGGGGGCCCAGAAAACTGCCCTCCTGGAAGTAAGCCGAGGCCTTGGGCAAGAGCCAGACACCCTACCCCGGAGGCAGAGAGGCAGTCTTCCTCTCCACATTGGGACTTGGGGGTGGGCTGTTTTAGTCCCCTTAAAAGCTTGCAAAATAGTTCACCCAATCTACTTCTGCTTTAAACACTTGGAACAAACAAGTTGCTTATAGATTTTGGAAAGTAATATTTTTCCTCACTGTCCCAGCTGTGCCTAATCCCACCTCTTCCAAGAGTCATCACTGTTTTCAATGCAGTGTGTGTGTTTTGATCAGTTTTTTGCAGCTTGCTTTTTAAACTCTGTGCCTTGGAGATATTTCTGTCCCACATATATCTACCTGACTCTTGATGTACTACAGCATATAGAAAATAATGTGACGCCTATAGTTTTTCTTTTAAAACCATCCCCCTTTAGCTGGATATTTAAGGGTTGTGTTCGTCTCCAAACACCCCTGTGCTTGCCTCTCTGTTCATGTGTGTTTTTCTCTAGGGAAGACACTGTGAAGTGGAAGTGTTGGACCAAGAAATATACATATTTTAACTTTTAGAATTAGTGGTGCCGAATTACTCTCCATAATGGCTATACCATTTTCCACACCTGCCACCAGTGTCTGAGATTACTGGATTGTCAACATCCTCACTCCCATTAGGCCTTATGAATCTAACTTTGTGTACTGGATTCCCTGGTGGGGGGCAATAGTGGATGGGAAGAGGCAGGAGGGGGCTTCTGGGGTGCTGTTAATGTTCTGTTTCTTGATCTGAGTGGTGGTTACACAGATATTTTCAGTTTCTCAAAATGTGTTAAGTGGTGCTTATAGTACTGCACTATTTTATATGCAAGTTATTCTTCAATAAAAAATCCAAACTCTTCCCTCCCCTGCAATCTTATAGGTGACAAAACAGCACCCCATGATGCTTCATTTTGCAGACTGAGCCTTCTTTGGTTGAAACATTGACCTTTTGGATCCCTTCTTCTGGAGTATTTTACTTCTGGGTGTGGTGGGAGTGCTTTGCCTGGCAGAGGAAACCCCCTTTCAGAAAGGGGAAGAGGGGCTTGACAGTCCTGAGCATCCATTATGTGCTCTCTCATCCTCACAACAACCTTTCAGGATGGCTACCATTCACCCCACTGCATAGACATGGAAACGAGGGCTGAAAGCAGACCTGTCTTACTGTAGAGTCCTATCCTCTGCTTTACTCATTAAGTGACAGCTGCTTGTGTGACATGCTTTGGGGCTAACATGAAACAGGCATGATCTTAACTGACCCCTGCAACAGCCCAGGGAGGTAGCTATTAATACATGTGTATTGTCACCCCCCCTTTACAAATGAGAACACTGAGGCCTAGAAAAGTTTAATGACTTACTCAGTAAGTGATGGAGCAGCGTTTAAGCCCATGTCTACCTGACTCTAAAGCTGGGAAGGGCAGTGCTAGCCAATGGAATGTTCTGTGATAATGGAAATGTTTTATTCCTGTCTGATGACATAGCAGCCACCAGTTACATGTGGCTATTTAGCACTTGAAATACGGCTACTGAAACTGAGGACCTTAAATTTTAGACTTATTTAATTTTAATTAATTAAAATAGACTGTATTTGGTTGGTTCAACTCTAAGGAGGGTCAGGAAGAGAAAAGTTGCAGGGCCCGGGTATAGATGACAGCAGCCTCCAAGTGGCCAGCCATCCAGCCCACCACAAAGGACTCATCGAAGGACCCTACAGATTCTGACAAAGCCCTTGAAGTTCTTGCTTTGGGCACTAGAACCATGTCCCGTGGAAAGAGCAGGGTTTTGTAAACAGCCATAAAAAGCCTCATAACGTAAGACTCAGTTTCCTCATGTGTAAAGTAAGCATCACAATAGGGCTGTTTTAAGATTAAACAAGAGAAACACAGTGTCTGATGCATAGTTGGTACTCAGTAAGCTATTTAATAATCATATTGTTATTACCATAATTATTATTATTGCACATAGGCTCATTTTTGAACTTTTAAATAAGTATTTTCATTATACAGGGTTTCCATAAAGTTCATAGATATATATATGCATACATATATGTATACCACGTATAATGGGAAAGCATACTCATGGTAGTAATTTAAAGGATACAGATGGGTGTAAAGTACAATCTAAAAATCTCCAAATACTTCCACCCCTACATCCCTTTCCCAGATTAAACCAATATAAATAGTTTTTTTGTGCCCACCCAGGAAGTGTCTCTGCTTCTGTAAACATTCAGAATAATTCTGATCTACTCTTTGGAAAAGTGCAAGTGGGGTCACACTAAATGCACTTGTCTACACGTTTCCCCCCTTGCACATTCAGATTCTCCACCTTGTTAGTCTTCACACAATGGTTCATGGTAAAGGTCATTTGTAAATTGCTCTGTGGGTCCTTGGTGATGGGCATTTAGGTTGTTACCATTTATTTTGCTGTTATAAACGATGTTTCAATGACTACCTCATACACATGGGCAAGCACGCCCACCCGGAGGAAAAATTCTTACAGGTGAAATTCTTGGGTCAGTGGCTGGTGTTTTTCTGGTGTTTTTCTAACCGTGCTAGATCTTGGCATGTGCGCAATCTCATCTTAAACCTCTCAGGAGCCCTGGGCTGAAAAGTAATATTCTGGTAAGTGCTTCTGAAAAGATTCCTCAAGTCATGCTAATAATCACCCCTGGAATTTATTGCTGAGTGGATTTGGAATTTGGGAGAAAACAGATTTTTGTCTTTAAGCAGATTTGGTTTCTGAAGTCTCTGTAGTGTAGGGTTGTGGATGGGGCCAGGAGAGGGGACTTGGTGAAGGGGGGCACCTGGAGGTCAAAGAACTGGATCCCAACTAATCTCATCTTGGGCTGGCTGCTGGGCAGAGGGTGGAACTCTGCCCTCCTGGGGGCTAGTCCTGCAGGGAACAGAGCCTTGAGAGCTTATGAAGTAGCCTGCCAAGGAGCTACTGAGCCTGGGTTCAGGGCAGGAAAGGAGGAAGAGAGGGGACACCCAGGAGTGCCTTGCCAGCAGTGAATGGACAAGGGCATTTCTCAGCAGATGAAATCCAAACAGCCCACAAGTGTAAGAAAATATGCCTGGCCTCCCAGAAACCAAAGAAAATGCACACTGAGGCCACAGTGAAGTATTATCTTTCACCTATCAGACTGGCAAAAATTAAACATAATGCTATACAGTGTTGGAAAGGGTATGGGTAGTAGAGCCATCCTGCAGGCAAATGTATGATCAAAAGTCCCCAAACTGTGCATTCCAATATCTGTGCTATTCCATGTCTAGCGATTTGTTTTAAGAAAGTAATTGAACATGTACAACAAAGATACATGGTCAAGCACATGCATTAAGCAGCATTGTTCATAATTATAAAAAGATTGTCAGTAAGGTAAATGGCCAGGGATAGAGGATCGGTTAAATAAACAGTACTAATCCTATAGAATGTAATAGTCTGTGGCTAAAAATGGATGTTGCAGACCTATATTTACCAACACGGAAGATGTCCACTCACTATGTATGAAAATAAGCAAAGAAAAAAACAGGTTACAGAACTGATTATATATTTTACTACATACATAGTGTTACACTTTATATATTTAATGTTACATATGTGAGTTCACATACAGTGTTACTGGTGTTAATTATAGATATATGTTTTTACATTGGTATGTGTCTATACGTGTGTGTCCATACATATGTATGTTATGTGAATTAGTGTGGAAAATACTGAGAAAGAGGTGAGTCAAAATGCCCTGAGTGATTATACTCAAGTGCCAGGAAACTTTATATATTCGTTCATTTTTGTAATTCTCTACATTTCTTGAGGTTTTTTGCAATGAACTTGTATTACTTTTATAATCAGAAAAATAGTTTGTTAGTATTAGTTTGGGAAACAAAGGAAGTTGTTGACTCTGCCGCAATTGTTTTAGCCAGTCTAAATGTGATTATTTCCCCATACCAAGACTTCCTCAGCCCTTGTGCACATTAGACAGCCCCGTCTGATCCCAGGCCTGTCTTCAATTATGATGGTAATGAGAAGCAGCATGTTCATTTATTGCCAGGCATTGGTTAAATACTTTATGTGCATTTTTTTGTTAGATCCTCACCATGACCTGAGGTAGTTACTACCATTGTCTTCAGATTTCCTAAAGGAGAGCCTGAGATGGAGATGATGTGCAAGTGACTTGCTGAAGGAGAGTGTTCATGGAGAAATCTGTAAAGAAGAAAGGGAGGGAAGCAGGATGGAGCAGCAGGAGAAGTTAAGGAGAAGCTGTGGGTTCAGCTAAAAAACTAGCTTCAGCTGGTCCCATGGGAAGTCTGGAGTATAAATGGTAGTGTCCTGCTTTGATGGAAGGGGGCTGGCCTTGTTTATCTCCATTTCAGTTCATTGTTGACTATAGGACAATGGCATGGGGATATCCCAAGAGATGGGCTGAAGCCCCAAAGTATTTCTGTGTGTGGCACCTCCCATCAGCCATGGGCAACTGTGCTGGGAAGGGTTGTGCTGTGAGCAGTGAGCATGTGCAGTCATGGGAGGGAGGGGTGTGCTGGACCAGTAAGAGGGATGTGAGTGGAGCACCAACCTCTATTTTACAGATGGAGAAAATGTCGTTCAGAGAGGTTAAGCGAACTGCCCAAGTTTACCCAACTAGTAGGAACAGGGTTTTGAGCTCATGCTGAAGCCCTGAAGCTAGACTGCTTATAATTTCACAAAAGGGAAGGAGGTTGAGGCTGTCATGGAGACCCTCTCAGTGTCCTCTGCTCCAGAGCCCCTTCACCTGCTCTCCTGCATCACATTAGCATCTCAGCTGATAAGCAGTTTCAACCTGGGCTTTGAAGAAGGGAGCAACAAAAGCCTTTGTGTTTCTGCAAAGGTCCCTGAGGGTTGTACTCTTGGTAGAGATGGTTGCTAGGAGACATTTCTCAAGAAAGGTTTCTCTGGAAAATTATTGTACCTGGAAGAGTGACATCCCAACATGTGTTCCCTTCCAGGTATTTAAGGTTGTTCCAATTCCTTCTCCAACTGGTTCTTGCAGCCTCCAGCTCACAGTGTGGTATCCTAGATAGTAACAGTTTCTGGCATTTGTTGGGTATCTACTTTGTGCCAAACACTGGGCTAGGTGCTTTGGGGTCTTCCTCTGCTAACTCTGACGTCTTGATTATCTTGGAGTCAGTATCTACTGTCTGTTTTTTATTAATAGAGGATCACATTTTCCTGTTTCTTTGCAGGTCTGGAAAATTTTGATTGTGTACTGTAGTGGGGTATGTTTGTGTGTGTGAGGAGAGAGAGCGAGCACGCAATGTTGTAGAGACTCTGGATTCTGTTATTTTCTTCTGAAGAGTATCAAGTTTTGTTTTAGCAAGCAATACTATTACTAGCTGATCCCTTAGACATCCCATAGGTTTGGTTTTATACTTTTTTAGGGAGGACTTGTGCAAAGCCCAAGCTATTTCCCAAATCCTTCTAACTAGGCAGAACTCACTTCCAAACTTTCCCTTCTGAGGATCTTGATGAATTTGGTTCTAGGCTTTCTAAGGGCATGTCTGGAGTATCTCTACACAGGAACATGGTCTTCACTTCTGGAGTCTCAGTTTGGTGTCTGGAATGAAGGTCTCTCCAATGTCTCCCCACACTGTTTGACCTATAGTATTTCCTGTTGCTCTCAACCCCATAATGGCTGCTCTCTGGTAAGTCTCAGAGAGTCTCATCCTATGCATGCACATCCCAACCCTTGGACAAGAATCTGTGGGTCCTGGGGGACCCCCATGCAGATTTTTGAGGCCCTCATTTATTCAGTTCCCTCCTCTCCAGTGCCTTGTCTTGCAGATTCCTCTGCTTTAGTTGCTTCAAACTCTGCCTCCTGAGCTCGGAGGAACTATCATGCTTCATTTGAAGTCTGTTATTCTGTGCTATGCTTGTCCCAGGATAAGAGTATGGGTGATGAGGGGCTCACCTTGTGACTCTTCCATCCCTCAGAGATCACTGTGCCTTTGTCCACTGTGCCATGTTGTTTTAGTGGTAGAGCTAGTTTGGTACCAGGTCCTCCACTGTGACTGGAAGTAGAAGTCCAGCTTGTAGCCAGTGTCCCTCTGTATATAATCTTAGAATGCTACAATCTGAGAAAGGGCCTAATGTCCTCGTTTAACTAGGAAACCAAGGTTTGGAGAGGCACAGTAACTTGGCCAAAGGGCATAGGAGTAGAGCCAAAAACCAGCTTTAGTGGACTTCACAGCACAAGCTGTCTTTTTGCTGTCCCTGCTTTCACCAGTGAAACTAAATTTCACTGTCACTAAGAGGCAGCATTTTCTTTTTTTTTTTTTTTATTATTAAATCATAGCTGCATACATTAATGTGATCATGGGGCATCATACACTAGCTTCATAGACCATTTGACACATTTTCATCCCACTAGTCAACATAGCCTTCCTGGCATTTACCTAGTTACTGTAGCATGACACTTACATTTCACATTTGCTGAGTTTCACCCTTGCCCTTGTAAGATGCCCCGTAGGTGTGATTCCACCAATACCCCTCCCTCCACCCCCTCCCCCTCCCTCTTCTCCCTTTCCCCCTTTCCCCTATTCTTAGGTTGTAACTGGAACTAATTTAGGGCTTTCACATGAAAGCTATAACCCAGTTACAATCCTTCATCAATTTGTAAGGGTGGTTTCAAAGTCTGTGTGTAGACACCTCAGCCCTGCTGCCTCGGGTGGGCTGCATCTCAGATGTGTGTCTACATGGACTTCCACATCTGCTCAGCTGGATGAAGCTTCTCCTGCCTTCTGTCCCAGCTGTCTCAGCAGCACACCCTTTGTGGGTGGCCTTCCCTTCTCTGTGTGGTTTCCCTGACCAGCAAGCCCCTCCAGAATCTCCTCCACAGGAGCGAGTCCTGTGTGCGTCTGATCCTGAGGAACTCAAACTAAAACAATGAGATTCAGACCTACAGGGTTTTGACTTCACAATCTAATCTTTGGCCACACTATAAATTATAGGTCAAACTGAAATGTGATCCCTGACTATTCTTTGACCTGTAAAAATAGCAATATTGCACAGTTCAACTGAATCATAGAAGTGTGTGTGTGTGTGTGTGTGTGTGTGTGCAGCCATATAAACAAATCCATGACAATGCACACACAGCATGTGTGGGACAGAAACATAATAGACCTTTTATATGTAGGGAGGCCTCTTGTTTGGTCTTTCTAAAGCAAATGTCTTTGTATTTCTCCCTTCATTAAATTCTTCAGTAACTGTATCACTTTCCTGGCAAAATACAGACCCTCTAGAATGATACAGATATCCCATTATTTTCTGGCTCCAGCCCTTTTCTCTGGCTTGTCCTCTGCCCTCTTTATTCTGTTTTGACATTACTAAACTGCTTAGAATTATATAATAAAAGAAAACTAAAAACATCATTATTTCATATTAACAAATCTTTACCCTCACCACTGGCAAATGCTCTTGCCTTTGCGCACTTAATAGCCAGAAGCTATCTCTGTGGCTCATCTTACCTGGAGGGAATGAGTTCAGCCCTCGTCTTCACCTTGGAAATGAACCCACAACTATACGTGTATTAGTCATGCTGAGCTCTTAATATTTTAATTTACCCAACTGGTTTCCCTATCAGAATGTCAGCTCCTGAGGCCAAGGCCTGGCTCATTCATCCCTTCATGTCCAGCGTGTATCATAGAACCTGGTGCGTAACAGGCACTCACTAAACCGTGTTGAACAAAGACAAAGTCAGACGTGAACTTTGTCATATAGACTTCAGCAAAGCATCCTGAAGACATGGCAGGTGGGCAGTGCCTCATTCTTTATAGTGCATTGCAACTACATGCTCAGAAGCAAAAGTAAAGATACAGGAACTTCTGATCCATGGTCCAAAACAGATTTGAATATTTGACCCAAGTGTACAGGAAAATGAATCTATGCTAAACTATGAAGTCTGGAAATGAATCTATGCTAAACTGTGAAGTGTGAGGGCAGAGGGCCTGAATTCAAACTCTGACTGTACAACTAGCCCTTGGGCAAGTCCCTGTACCCTCCCATGTGTCAATCTCACCTCAAAGAGCTGTTGTAAAGATCTCCCAGTTCTGGCAATAAATATAGGCTCTGGGTGGTGGGAATGCTGGCAAGGGCACACACAGGGTTTAATCCAGATTCCATGTAAACACTGACCTTGTAACAAATGTCCATTTGTCTGCCATGCTCAGCATGGTACCATGTCACAGAAATTACAGAGATGAGCACAGATCCAGGACTTTTCCTCCTAGAGTTTCTTGTCTAATGAGGGAAAACCAGGGAAGTGGAAAAGTCATGTAAGTGGAGAACTGAGGCTGAGCTAAGTTAGAAGAAGGGAGTAGAAAAAAAAAAAAAAAGATGACAAGCTATGTTAAAAAGCAAGGAGTCTTTATCTTAAGAGCAAGGAGTTGTAGTCAGAAAAGCAACTTGATTGGAAAGAATCTTTGTGAGATCTCCCAAGCTGCTATGGACAAAAGGGAATTTGGGAAAGGAGAGATGCAAGGCGGGAGGAGAGAGATTTCAGAGGCAGCAACGGTAGCCAGTCACCCCAGCAAGAGCTGATGGGAGCTTGACCTAGCAAAACGACAGTGAACGAGTGCATTCATTTCCCAGGGCTGCTGTAACATGGTAGTTTCAAGAACCACAAATATATTGTCTCATTGCTCTGGAGGCTAAGATCCAAATCAAGGTGTTGGCAGGAATGTGCCCTCTCTGAACGCTGCAGGGGAGGATCCTTCCCCGCCTGTTTCTATCTCCTGGTAGTTGTAGCAATCCTGGGAACTCCTTAGCTCAGGCATCCTCAAACTTTTTAAACAGGGGGCCAATTCACTGTCCCTCAGACTGTTGGAGGGCCAGACTACAGTTTAAAAAAAACAAACTATGAACAAATTCCTATGCACACTGCACATATCTTATTTTGAAGTAAAAAAAACAAAACAGGAACAAATCCAATCACACCGTTTCATGTGGCCCGCGGGCTGCAGTTTAAAGACCCCTATCTTAGCTTATAGACTCCAGTCTCTGCCTCCATCATCACCTGCTGTTCTTTCTGTCTCTGTATCGGAATTTTCCTCTTCTTATAAGGATACCAATCACTGCGTTAGGGCCAAACCTACTTCAGTATTATCCTAACTCGATTACATTTGTAAAGACCCCTTTTCCAAAGAAGGCCACATTCAATGGTGCTGGGGTTTAGGATCCAAACATATCTTTGGGGTGGGGGTGGGGGCACAAAATTAAACCCACAAAAAAATAGGACCAAATAAATGAATTTGGGAGACATTACAATGGAAGGGATTCCTTGGGGATGGCGAGGGATATCAGCGAATCAAAGATTTTGTTAAGAAAGTCAGCTTGGGCAAATAGAGGGTGAATAAGGAATAACTCCTTTACAAAGGAACCTGAGACAGGGGCAGATTTCATCGGACAGATGTCATGTGGGTCTCAGACATGCTACAGGCATTCAAGGCTTTGATAGCCTGGAAAACCTTTAGAAACACCTGTCTGGGGAGGATTTTGAGAATTGGAGATTGGGTTTCTAGATGGTAGAACTTCAGTAGTAAATACGAAGAAGTAAAACTTGAGATGATGTGCAGGTGAAATGTTTCAGTAGATTTGAACGAGCATGAAATTTGGAAGCAGGAGCGTATGGGCTGAGAGCTCAGCAATTCCACAGGAGAGCAGCCCATCTTGTACATGTCTGTAGGTTAATGTGATGATGACTCAGCTTAATATCTGGGTAATACTTTAGTCTATAGGATATTACTTTGTGCATTAAAGAATGTAGTCTTTACAACAATGCTGGGTCCTAGATCCTACAGTCCATAAGGGTCAAACATGGCAGAGAAGCCCAGGTCTTCTGGCTCCAAGATTGCCCCTCATTTCTCGACACTGCCCTTCCTCTCAGACATTCTGAATTCGGATTCCTCATCACCACATCTGCTTTCTTGGCAACAGCCACTGACACACAGTGCCTTTCATTTAAATTGCTCGTATATATCAGTATGGAGGAATCCATTTTCCTCAGCTCAAAAAATCAGCCTCCTTGGAAAGCAGACATCCACAAAAAATAAATGGATTTAAATCCTCCATCTTCAACATTGTTGAATATTATTTTTTCCAGAGAAAGGGAGTGATATATCTGTGAATGCAACTTGAGGCCCCTAGATTATAAAATGCTATATGAAAATAAGAAAATGCCAAAAGCACTGAAAAGATTTTTAAATGTAAATATAATTTTCTGTCTATTACTTTTAAGTGTTGGAGGAAATAAAATAAATTAATATAACAGATATTTCTCCAGATATTTAAGGGACAAGGGTGGCCTTGCATTTATAATACCTACATGTTTCCATAACAATAAATAGAACCTTTGGGAATTATTTAATCTGTTTTTCTTACTCAGGATCAGCTATTTCTAATGGAGTGCTTCACAAAGTTTACTCCACATACGTTAGCAATTTTCTTTTTTTTCTAAAAAGAAGTACAATGGTGGGAAATCTTAGAAGAAATTAAATCTATTCTTTACTGCAGGATTTTTCAGCACCTTGGGTATGGTAACATGTTTATTGAACCTCTAGGGTTCAAGGACATCAATGAATAGCTGTATTTGTTAAGTTTATTTGATCATAAACCCTTATCATCATAAGATCCTGAAGGTCTGCTTGTGGTAAAATATACTTTACAAAGTAGTCATTTAAATAATAAAAAATAAAGAAATATTTGCCTAATTTGAGAATCAATAGAATCAGAGTATTTTGAGTTTCCTTCCATATTTCATTTCTATATTTAACTTTCCTATCAACCACATTCTTCTTTCATATGTGACCTAAATTTTAGGTCCTGTGGTATAAACCAGAAACAGTCAATAAATATTTATTAAGACCTTGCTATGTCCTGTGGCATTGCCGTAGGTAGCAGGCTTCTGAGGATAGATAAGACAAAGATATGTCTACAAAGTAGTGTCCTTTCTAAAATTGAAGTCTGCAGCTTATTCTTCTGAAGGCTACGTTTAAGAATTGCAAATCTTGGCCGGGCACGGTGGCTCACACTTCTGGGAGGCTGAAGCAGGTGGATCACCTCAGATTAGGAGTTTGAGACCAGTCTGAGCAAGAATGAGATTCAGTCTCACTAAAAATAGAAAAACAAGCTGGGCGTGGTGGCAGGCACTTGTAGTCCCCGTTAGTCAAGAGGCTGAAGCACAAGGATCTCTTGAGTCCAAGAGTTTAAAGCTGCTGTGAGCTATGAAGACACCACAGCACTTTACCCAGGACAACAGAGGAAGACCCTGTCTCAAAAAAAAAAAAAAAAAGGAATCGCAATTCTTCTTTTTCCTTATGTAATTGATCTGAATCCTCTTTTTAATGCAGTTTCCATGGGGCAGAGATAAGAGAGTTTGTCAGATCAAAGTTCTCATTTTGTAAATGAGAAGAGTGAAACACTGAGGTAGAAATAACTGGTCTAAAATTATGAAGTAGTTCAAGACGGAAGTGAGGTCAAATTCAAGATCAATCAACAACTTTTTGGCTATACCAGCCAATTTCTGAGTCTTCTACGAGTTACTCAAACCCTCAGGTTATAGAATCCACACATTTAGAACAATAGCGTGAATGATTCTTGATAAAATGCGAAGAACTGCTTGCAGTCCCAACATCCAAAACTTTTATCCATGGAAAGTGGCTGGAATGGAGACACATCATGGCCTTAAATCCTATCTCTGCCACTAACCTGCAGTGAGAATTGAAAACGTTTTTAAATTTGGGGTCTGAATTTACTCATCTTTTTAATAAGGGTGACACTAGAGCTACTACTATAACGAAAATGAAATGGCAGAAAAGAGTGTCACCATGAAAGGTTGTACTCAATAAATGGGGGAAAAACTAAAAATGCACATTTATGAGATTGTCAAATGAGTTCCCTGGGTTTAACATCATCCTCAATGATATGTCTAGAGATAATCTCAGGCAGGGTTGGCCAACACACTGCGTGCATGCTACTCACCCTTCTCAACAGAATCTTTCTCTGGGGAAAAAGAGAGTGGAGGGTTCAAGCCACCCTCTGGGAAAAGAGGTAAAAAGACTGAAAATAATACAGAAACGAAGATCTCACTGAGCTATCTCATTATACACATAACACATCACGCTTCTTTTTATGATTGTATACATATCTATGTTTAAGCAGTTTGAGAACAGAGAATATGTTTTGTTCCTTCTTGTATCAGTAAAGCACATCACAGGAAGCAGTAATGATACTCACACGTGCTAAGCACCTACTGTCAACAGGATGGATGAAACAGAGGAATGAGTGACTCCTCTGCAGATTCCACTGCTCAGGCTCTGGTCCATTTCTCCTCGTGTCCTGCCCAGGCTGGACAAACCAGAGCTGCCCCTGCCTTTGCACACCCTTCTGCTTCCATTGGACAGTTTTGCTTTTCTCTCTGAACCAAACCACCAGCATTGAATCAAGACTTGCTACAAAACAGTCCAGCCAAGGGACACTTAGAGAAAGAATTGCGTACAGCATCTTAGCAGATCTCAGCTAAATAGAGCACATATAATACATTTGTCGAAAAAGCAAGATTGTGACTGTAGCTCAAATTCGAGCAAACAGCAGGGCTTTGAGACATGAAGGAGGGTGGGGAAAATTACTTGCACACTGCAGAGCATTAGGCCAGAAACTGGAAAACAAAAGTGATCCGTTAGTGTGGGATTTGACACAGCAGAAGTGCCTGCTGTCCATGAAGCATCCATCTTCAGATCAAGCTGGCTGTCTATGAGCAAAGCTGCCAAGCACTGCCATCTGAGCCACGTCTCACCACTGACACTTGGGTGCTGCTTTCCCTAGTTTATACTTTATGACAAAATCTCCAATAAAAATCCCCAGGGACTTGGGCTCTGCAGACACATGTCCATAATTTCTCTTGTCATCTTACAGAAAGTAGGGATAGGGTAGCGGAACTAAAGCAGGGCCATCCTCTAGAGAGATGTTTCAGGGGCAATCAGCTGTGTCTGCAGGCTGGCTGGCAGCAAGCCCCCTCTTCTTGCAATTTTGCCTACCTAACCTCCTCCTGTTGGGGTTCCCCTGCCACATTTTACCGGGTCTAGATCAGACCATTACACATTTGTTTAGACTCCTGGGAAGTTTTCTGGTTGTTCTATGTCTGTAGTTGAGACTCAGCAAGTCCCACCTCTGCCATCAAGCCTTTTTCCATAGCTGTCTGAAGCATTGATCTAGGTGACCTCTCCATTCCTGCAAGGAGTGGAATATTGAGCATTGTGGTCAGGAGAACGTGAAATCAAAGTTTATGTTCAACACTCACCTCACAATGCTGACAACATGAAGCATCTTTGTACCTGTGGGGACTATAATAATGTCCAGACAAAATAATTTGTGATATAATGCAATGATGGGAAACAAGCCAAACGTCTCATAGGGGCTGGTGATGTAAATTATGGCACATCCATACCTGGGGGAAGAGTTCCTTCTGTTTCTGATGTTTCCTTTGACGTGGAAGCAACTCTGCAGGGTAATCTCTCTTCTTCTCTGTTCCTCTCTTGGTTTTCCATAGAAAAGGAGGAATGACTTTTCCCATTGGTGAGCTTGGGGACAATAAATTGGATGTGTTTACCCAGTCCCTCCTTCCTATATCTTGGGAATGAGATGCACTCAGGGGTCCTGGCTGTCTATGGGGAGAACATTTGCCTGTCCAGGGCTTTCTGGAGCTGAGAAGAAAATTCTGTCAAATCCTGGGGTCCAGAATTAAGCAGTTTTCAGCTGTTAAGTTTCTGGGTTCAGTATCAGCTTTATCAGAGACAAAAGTGATATTTACTTCTCAAATAGTTCAGAACTCAGGTAAGAAAGATAGTTGCTATTTTAAGGGTCTTCCCAAACCCCCAGCATAACACCATGAAATAATTTAATTCAAGGTTAAAATAATAGATATAAGCTTATTGACACAAAATGATAGAAAGATATTCATTATAGATTGATATCAAAAAGATCATGAAATAGAAAGTATGCTATGATTCTCTTTTTGTTTAAATATATATATATTTATTTTTATGCAACATATAACAATAAGAAAAAAGCCTGAGATGGCAGCATGCCCATTTAATAGCAGTTATTTTGAGTTGGTAGGATGATGAGTGTTTTTTAATATTCTTTTTGTAGATTATGTGCATTTTAAAAGAGCCTACAATAAAAGTATATTCCTAAAAATACCAAAGTTATTTATCTGCTAAAAAAATCATTTTCAGAATTGTCAAAAACACAAATGACTCACACTTACCTTTTCATGAGTTCACTGCTTGGATTGTTAGCTCAAATCAGAAGTAATTACATATCTGGTTGGGGACCATCTGGTGTCACTGGTTTTAAATGGGCATGTTTCTATGGGCTATAAATCTCTTCGAGTTTCAGAATACT
Source organism: Loris lydekkerianus (assembly GCA_963574355.1). NCBI lineage: Eukaryota > Metazoa > Chordata > Mammalia > Primates > Lorisidae > Loris > Loris lydekkerianus. The sequence continues at coordinate 47,664 of CAUYPK010014268.1, forward strand.
AAAGATGAAAAAGAAACGCTACTTCATAATATGAATAATGCTGTCTGCTCAGTATGTGTCGCATAAAAGGGAAGGGCAGAGTGATTAATAAGCAAATCACGTGAAAATGTAGCATTGTCTAGCTGGAAAGCACCACAGCACTTCTCCGGTCCTCTGGTGTCACCCAACCTCCCCAAAGCAGGCTGGGAGGTGAGTGGCAGAGGACTTTTTCTTTCTATTCCTGTCCTTATCTCAGTTGCAGCCTCCACTGCAAGATGCCACTATGCATCCGTCAGCTGGGGCATCTCTATCTGAACCATTTATTTTGCAGATAAGGAAATGGAGACACGTGGGAGTTCAAAGAGTCACACAGGTAATGACAATCTGATGCCAGATTTTCAGGTCAACCCAGAGCATTTTTCCTGAGCCTCTTCTGTGAGCCCTGGGTCCCCCCTGAGGAGTGTTCCCTGGTTCTGGGCTCCCAGTGCCAAGAATGAGCGCGGGTGCCCAGCAGATGGTGGAGGTGACCTCAAATTCCAAGTAATCATAATTGATGTTGATTACAGAACAAAAGCACACAAACTATAAGGGAAATATGTCTCAAAGACTGAGACAGGTCCTTCTCTGTGAGTGGAGAAGAGATCCCCAAGCCTGAAAACACCCCATCTTTACAGACTGACTAAGCCATCTGGTTAGTCCCGCCTTCTCCCCGCCCACTCCCTCGCAGGATTGGCTGTAGCCCCCACAGTCGGGGTGACTGACAGGTCGGGATTCCATAACAAACAACTCAGTAGGCTTGGATCTTCCCCCAGACTTCCTGAAGCACCATGGGGGTTACAATTTGCAAGTATAATTACATGGTAATGAACCCAACAGGCCAGGTCAGGGTAAGCTCAATAGGAGCACCTCACTATCTGTTCCGACCGGGGAACAGTCCCTAGTGTAACTTGGTTCCTACTCCCCACCCTTACCTACACCCCCTAGTCTTCTGTCCTATGAAGGAAAGGAGAAGCTGGGGACAGGGCAGTATTCCCCTTCCAGGCCCAGCTGCGCCCGGCTTACCTGTCAGGGAGAGAAGCTGAGCACCAAAAGAATGCATATCCTGGCTTGGCGCCCGTAGGTCAGTGGTTAGGGTGCCGGCCACATACACCGGGGCTGGCGGGTTCGGGACAGCCCGGGCCAGCTAAACAACAATGACAACCGCAACCAAAAGAAGCCTGGCACCTGTGATCCCAGCTACTCGGGAGGCTGAGGCAAGAGAATTGCTTAAGCCCAATAGTTGGAGGTGGCAGTGAGCTGTGATGCCACGGCACTCTAACCGAGGGTGACAAAGACTCTGTCTCAAAAAAAAAAAAAAAAAAAAAAAAAAAAGCACATCCCCTACTCCAGGCAGAAAGGGAGAAGCGAGGGGCCGAGATGGCTTGTCTCCCACTCAGGCACAGCAGCCGCACTGGGGGAACCAGCCATGTGTGCAGGGGACAGTTTTGGTGCTTCACTGAAGGCCTGTTGGTTGAACCGACCTTGCTCTGTGTGGGGCTCGTGCAGGTGACACCCAAGCCGGACCAGCAGCCCAGCGGGAGCAAATCACTGACCTGGGCCCGTGGCACCTGCGCATGGGGGAGGAGAGGGTGTTCAGCTGCCTCCGAGGAGTTCACAGTCTGCTCAGCTGCTCGGCTGCACGCCAGAAGGAAAGATAAGCACACACTACAGGGAAAAATCCCAGTAGTAGGAGAGAACTGAGAAAAGGGAGTTACTGTGATTGGAAAGATTGGGAAACTCAGTGCTCGGTCCCCTTCACAGGGAGAAAGAATAACGTACTACAGACACGGGTCTAGCACACAGGTGCTCAATAAATGCTACTTGAATAATTAGTGAATGAGGATTAGAAAGGATATTTATACAGTTTCAAATAATTTACATATATAAGTCACTTATAATTAAATAATTATATTTGATTCCAATCATATTCACATACTATATATTATATCATATAAAATATATTTCAATATATACTTTATATAATACATAATATATATTTGTATATAGTGATTAAAATGTGAATATAATTGGAAATATATATATATATATGGTGTCTTCTGTCCAAGAATGGTAGGAGGGGCAGTGGCCACACCAGCAACAACGTGGGCTACTGTCCAGACACATGCCTCCGTTACTGGGCTGGGCCAGCTGTCACAGGTGAGGCTGGAGGGAGTTACAGCTGCGGTCAGAATTCAGTGCCCAATCCCCAGCTTGGCAGCGTTTTTTGTTTTGAGAAACAAAGTGTCCATCTCGGTGATTCTAAAGGTGAGGCAGATGTGTGCAGACTCAGCACGGCATTTCCCAGACAAGTGTTCTTGGAGGTTCTATGTACCGTCCTAAACCTTGCCTTGAAGACTCTGAACACAGAGACTGGCCTCAGAAATCGTTGGCTTCGTTTTTGTTAATTGCAAGCCTATTTCCTTTAATGATTCCAGGAATATTAAACACAGAGTGCAAAAGTAGAAAGCAACCTCCACTGTCAAACTTGGAATGTTTTGTATGTAGCTGGACTTTCTGGAGTCTAAAGGGATCCATCTGCAGACAGTGTGGCCCAAGCTGAATTTGGATTCAAGTGGATTCTGCATACTTCTGCTTATCTTGAAGGAAGAAGCTTCATAAGGAAAAACAAGTTGAATAGAGAAAACTCTGATGGATAATAGGCATTCTAGTGGTCTTTTAGTATTTTCTACTGTGAAACATTTCAAAATTCATCGACACTCTTTTTAATATTCCCTATCACACATAGCACACATTGTATTCATTTTCCATAATGAACCTCCCAGGCCCTGTGGAGATCTCTGAAAACCTCAGTTTCTGATAACTGACAGCCCTTCCAGGGCTACTCTCAACCAGCTGATACAGGAATGTGAGAAGTATGAAGTGACAACTTTGGCTCCAGCATGCGATGTTCGTGTAAAGCTCCAGGTGAGAAAGAAGGAATCCGTGTCTTAGATTGGCCATTTGACAATGGTGCTCCATCCACCTCCTAATCTCACAGTAGATGATTGGTGAGACCTGTTAGAAACCAAATGTCATGAAGGGCCAGGTTGCCCTGTGTCCAGTGCATTGCACAGCAGGATTGGAAAGGCACCTGTGCTGTTTGCACCCTCTTTGATGGCATGTGGAATGAGTACAAAGATGCAGTTCCATTTATAAGACAATAAAGAAGTTGTTCAATTTGAAACAGCTGCTTTGCTTGGACTACTACTGACCTAAGATGTGATTGTGCTTCTGAGATACCAATGGGCATTGCTGTGCCCAGTAGAAAGAAATATAACGAAAGCTGACCTGATTATAGCATTTAGAGGGAACTCCTGGTACCTGGAAAAGTGAATCCGGAATCTTACCTGTGTCATCGAAGTCATGATGGATTCAGAACTCTTTAACCACTCTTCTAATGATCGGAGAAAAACAAACAAAAAAGAAATCCTTTTATGATGTAACTAAAATGTTTAAGAAAAAGGGAAAGGAAAAGAAAAAAGATGGATTCAGGGAAGGAAGATTTTGCACCTAGCTTTGGGGTTTGAATTTCTGCCAGGGTTGAATTTTTCAATATCTCTTATCTTTTAAAACTTTTTCAAAATAGGTCTCTAAGGAAAACCAGCAGAATGTTAGCCTGTGCAGAGCCGTGGGGCGGGGGGTGTACTTTCTTTCATTATGTTTGGCACATAGATCTCCCTAGGTGGGTTTTTTTTCTTTGGGGGGGGGGAGGTTATATTTTTCCCCTCTTTCCCCTTTTCTTTTTTACCTCCTGCTTTTCTCCCTGGTGCAAGCTGCAGCTGGAATAGGAGAAGTCTCTGTTGCTATAGATGTGTGTGCAATCTGGTAGCCTTAGGTCTACCTGGGTACTTTCAGATAAAGAAAACAACACCAAAAAGAAAAAAAGAAAAAAGCTGTAGCATATATACACACATACATAGGTATATATATAACACAGATAAATAAAATATGATCCAGGTGGTTGCTAGTTTTTACTGATGACGAGGAGTTCATGGTATTTCTTTTCCTCAAAAGCATATATAACATTGTGGACAAAGTAGCCAAAAGCCTTATGTTTTGATCAATTAGTGAACAAGGTCTCGTGGCTCACACCCCTAATCCTAGCACCCTGGGAGGCCAAGGCAGATGGATCACCCGAGTCTAGGAGTTGGAGACCAGCCAGACCCTGTCTCTCCTAAAAACAGAAAAACTAGCCTAGCATCATGGTGGGCACCTATCATCCCAGCTACTTGGGAAGCTGAGGCAAGAACATTGTCACTTTACTCCAAGAGTTTGAGGTTGCTGTGAGCTGTGATGCCATCGCACTCTACCGAGGGTGACAGAGTGAGACTCTGTCTCAAAAAAGTAAAAAATAAATTAGTGAATCAATGATATTTTAAGAAGAGTTTCTTCTCAAAGAACTCAATGGAGAGTTGAATTATTCTGTTTCCCAGCTCATGAAGCTAAATGGGTATCCCAGAAACTTGTCTTCTGGAAGGGAGGCTTCCAGGCCACTGCTAAAGATTGCCCAGGCGGAGCTCACAGTTTCTACCCGCTGCAGAGCGGCAGGCTGTAGCATTACTCTGATTTTCTGTGTAACACTGTCAGAGAATGCTGTAGTCTAAAATTTGTGTTTTAGGACTTATTTGTGCTTCCAAGTTTTAGAAACAAAGGAGTAGCAAATTAGGAGCAAATGTAGGAATGAAGGAGTAGTCAAAATATTTTGGACTGAGAAACGCTTGCGGTAGGTATTTCCCAGTTGCCACCTATACGTACAGTTAAGTTGAATCACCGATTGTCTTGAACCGAACCTTTTTGTAATTTCTTTTTGAGACTAGAAAAAATTGCTATTTTAAAACCAAACATGCGGGTGGAGTATATGACCACCAGCTGTGAGCAGCAAAGGGACAGTGCCATTTGTCAGGAGGTGTAGCATTCTTGTAGATTCCGTGTGGGTTTAATGAGCTGATCTAGAAAAGCTGTCTTTCTGCTCCTTTGCGGAAGGCAGTGATGACCAGGCTGAGCAGGGAGGGGGCACCACGAGGGGCTCTTGCGCTGTCCCCATCTCAATGTTGCGGGCTAAACCGTGCCCTGCTACTAAGGCTCTGCATAGAGGTGTAGGGTCACCTTGTCCTAGCCACGAGCTTCCTTTTTGGTTAGCTTCAGCTGGACCAGCAGGAACGTTCTCGGCCCTTGTCTTGCCCTGATGACACCTGACTGGCTGTGCAAACTGCTTATTTTCTAATGCTGGAGTTTCAATTTTTAACTAAATGCAAATCTACAGATTCCTTCCTCCCCCATCCCACAGAGCAAAACAAAATCATGTTTTTGGAAATTGTTTCTAGAATTTTGAAATAAAAAATGATGGTACTATCCAAGATCATTTCAGAACACAAAAGATTCCTTTAACATAGTCTCAAGATCAAACAGCAAACCCGCCAAGCTGAGACGGACTGTTGACTCCAAGGGTTTCGATCAATACCATAAACCTTTTCCCTTTGACATGTTCTGGATTTTGTTGTTTGGGGAAGGGGGTGTGTGCGCGCGTGTGTGTGTGTGCAGTGCCCGTCCATATCAGTGCCTGCCTGAGTTAGGAAAATTACATTCCAGCTTCTGTTTTGAGAAGGATTTATAAACCAATGTGAAACATTAGCCCTCGTTTTGTTTTAGAATTACAGATTAATGTTAATTGTTTTCAGAACTGAATATTTTCCCCTCAAAATAAAAATGTTCTTCTTGTGGATTTAATGAAATATTGTTAGCTGAAGCCAGTTGACATGGTGAGATGAAAGGTATACAGCCTGATTTAAAACCAAGCCCCATACCTTTTACGGAACACATAATATTTGACATGTAAAATATATATATTAATTTACATGTATGAATTTTTATACATATGAAATACGTTTAAAAGGATATATACAAGTCTTCCAATAATTTTACATTATGATGATAGCTACCATAATATGTATCAGACCCTGCACTGTTTTAAGACCCGGTCTTATTTAATTTCCTCAGATCTTGTGGGGTAGGTGGTAGTGTGCACATCTTTTGGATAACAACAAATAAAAAATAATCACATCTAAAACTTCATTTTGTGGGGTAGTTAACCATCTGAGTGGTTTGCACTCATGATCTGATTTAATTCTCAAAATAGTTCCATAAATCAGGTCACTGTCTTTTACAAATGAGAGACTAGAGGCAGAAAGGGGCTGATTAGTGTACCCAGAGTCACTCCGCTCCTCGGGGGCAACCTGTGGGGCTCTGCTTGAGAGCGTGAGTCGTGTCAGACTGTACAGCCTGGATGGGATAAGCCAGTAATGCACACTCTCTAATATGCCCCTGTGAGGCTGTATGGAGGGACCAAGTCCTGGGTAGTAATAGCCACAAAGGCCTCTCTGATAAAGGTGCATACGCAAGAAGTCAGGAGCCAGGAGGCCACAGGCTTCTAGGGCACTATCGGTCTTCTGGATTGTGGTGGTTGGTTAGCTAAATAAAGGCACACCTACACCTGGATACCTCTGCTGGACAGAATGAGGTCTGTGTATAAACAACATGAAGAGACAACCATGACAGATCACCAAGAGGGAAAAAGGCAGCTACGGACGGCGTGCGTGGGATTGTTTAAATGTACATAAGCACTTCGGCGATGCTCTTCAAAGGGCTCGCAACAGTTACCTCCACAGGGAAAGATTATAAGGTCTACTTTGTGAAATGTATATTCTGATTTCAGTAATGAACGTTTGATACTATTGGGGTGGCCCCGGAAAAGCAGCTTTCTTGGCCAGGTGCGGTATCTCATGCCTGTAATCCCAGCACTCTGGGAGGCTGAGGTGGATGGATTGCTTTAGCTCAGGAGTTGGAGACCAGTCAGAGCCAGAGAGACACCCCATCTGTAAAAACAGCCAGGCCTTGTGGTGGGTGCCTATAGTCCCACCTACTCAGGAGGCTGAGGCAAGAGGATCGCTTGAGCCTAGGAGTTCGAGGTTGCTACAAGCTGTGACATCATGGCACTCTACTGGGGGGACAGAGTGAGATTCTGTCTCAAAAAGGAAGAAGGGAAGGGGATTAAAGATGGCGGCTGAGTAACAGCTTCCCTGTAACTGGGCTTGGCGAATCTGGGGAGACAAGACTCCAGACATCTCTGGCCGGTGGGACCTGCCTACGATCATCCCTTTGAGGAAACAGAGACCCAGCAAGGGACTTCTGGACCCCAGGAGGAAGACAAAAACAGTGGAAAACTGGCAAGTGGCTGCGTGTGTTCGATCAACCTAATCACGCCGGCAACCATGAGTACAAGCAGCAGTGACACTGCAAACCGGAAAGGCCTTACCTGTGAACTTTTTTGGTGTTCTTGGACTTGGCGCTCAGTTGAGCTGCACTGGGGAGAGCTTGAGCAAAAGTGTGGAGAACTTTGGGTATTGTCTGGGACCCCAAAAGGAGCCACTGAGCTGGGCTAAGTGAAAGCCATTGTGTGGAAAAACTGCTCCGGCAAGCTTTGCCCTCAGGGTCCCAGAGCAAGGATCCGGCAGGACAAAGTAACCTAGTGACTGAGCAGCTTAAAGGCGGGGACAGAACTGCCTCACAGCCCTAATCCTAAGGGGCAGAGTGAGACAGTTTTGGAACACTGGAGCCTTGGGCTGTTGCCTTGGGTAGAGTGCCCT
>CAUYPK010014269.1:0-22711 GCA_963574355.1 Loris lydekkerianus
ATGTGAAACTTAGTAAATGTGGAATGTAAATGTCTTAACACAATAACTGTGAAATTGCCAGGAAGGCTATGTTAACCAGTGTGATATAAACGTGTCAACTGGTCTGTGAAACTAGTGTATGATGCCCCATGATCATATCAACGTACACAGCTATGATTTAATAAATAAATAAATAAATAACACTAATCAAAAAAAAAAAAAAAAAAAAAAAATTGGCCACACTCCCCAACTGGCTTGGTCTTTCCCTTTGTATCTCCAGTATAAAGATGCAGACCACGGGTACCTTTCTCATTGGTCAGTTTCAATCGAGTGGGAGAAGCTGTTCCAGCCCCCACAGAACTACAGGATTTCACAGAAGCAAAAATTTCCAGGTCCCAGGAAGTTAAGTCTACAAATTCGTAGGAGCTGAGTCATCATGGAGAGGACCCTGCAGGTGTGTCCTGTGGGTCTCCTTGAGAAGACCTGTTCTCCTGGACCTCACCCTTCCGGGGTGTCCTCTCTCACCCTTTGTTATTGATTTTACAATCTTGTTCTTTTCATATCGGTGACCATTTTGGCCAATTTATAAGCCTCTGTCCTTGAACCATACATGTGTATGTCAGGCTTTCTTTCCCCTGGATGTAAAAGACCAACCCAAAGTACTGGCTGTTTACACGCTTTCCTTCACTACTTTCTGGACCAACTCTGCCAACAGACTATGCCAATATATAGAAAAACTATTCCTTAATTTGCAGCACATGTAGGTGAAGGGAGAAGCAACAGAGCAAGAGAAAGCAGCATCATGAAGGTCGGAGTCACCTGCTTTTATTTTTAGACCTTCTGGATTTGCCCAGGTCCAATCCTATATGCACTGCTTTGGTTTTACACTGGAATCCTGTGTGCATGTTAAGGGAGACACTTTATGTGCCTGTCAGATAAACACCAGTTCAATACGGATATCAATACTTGATTATGTAGCAAGCAAGGAGCTGCTTTTTAATTGGTTGGTAAGAAAGAAAGAAAGAAAGGCTGGGAATTACTCCGAATTTGCAGAAGATGATGATGATAATGATAATGATTGGTATCAAATGAGGGGCATGGGGGCAGATTTGTCAAATGAGGCAAATTGTTGGATTGCAAGCATGGGGATAAAGTTATTCCAAATGCAATCCTTATGAACCTCTGGCAGAAGACCAGTTCTCTCTGGGAACTCCATTCTTTCAAAAGTTTACACAGGAGCAGAAAGGAAGTGAGAGGCAGCAGCACAGGGGGTCAGAACTGTGGGTATCCACTAGGCAGAGATAGCAAAGAAAAAAGCGTTTTTCAAAAAGGCTTTTCTATCAAGCAACATTTACTGAGAACTATGTGCTGGCCTAGTGCTAGCTTCCTGCACATTATCTTATCTCACACACACAACAGATCAGTTTTCATTAGTAGCCCTGAGATGAATTAGAAACACAGACCCACCCACTAATGCTGATGTCCACACAGTGCCTGCCAGATCAGTCTTCTAATTTTATAGATTTCATGACTTTAACTAGGGCTAAATGCATTTCACTCATAAATGACATTCTGTAAGAATTCTTGTTATCATGCAGTTACCTAAGCAAATCTTAGAAATAAACCTGGAGAGCTCATTAATGTAGATAGGTACTGAGTTGGAGAAAATTAAATGATCCCTTACTTGTTCTAGCTAAGGATATTTTTAAGCCTCCTTGATGTAATAAGCATTGAGGTGCAAACCAGAAAAAAAATGTTAATTAATATTTAATGAACTTAGTAACTTCTCTGGTTGTTCTTTGCACTTGTGGGCTTCAGATATGTCAACATACATCAATGATATGGTGTGGATTAGGTTTGGGAATGACAGAGAGGAAAACATTTGTGTGTTGAATGTATTTTCTTTATGATTAATGTACAAAAACAGTCCTACTTTTCAGTGTTATAACTTCAATTCATAAGACCAAATACTGTTATTTGACATTTATTAAATTATGTTTCTACAAAATAAGAAGAATTAGAATTCTCTTTCTAAAAACTTATCTCTTTCATAGAGTAATTGATTCTTTCTCTCGGTTAATATGTTGGATCTGTACAAAGCACATAGTAAGTTTTATTAAAGCATTTCATTATTGTGCATGAAACTTAATTAAAACATAATAAATCCCTCTAATGATGTTAGAGGGACATCTTCTATTACATGGACTAACTGAGATGCATGGGTGATCTCCAGGAATATGAAAATGTTTACCGCATCTTAAAGCATCAGCAAGTGAAATTCCACCCTTTCAATCCTTAACAATGAATTTTTGTATTTGTGGGTCAGAAGCCTATTGAGAGGCAAGGCCTGCCTTGTCTATGGATGGACAGTCAATTAGGATGATTTTGAGGACAAAGAACAATGGATCCAAATCTCTTCCTCTTTAGTACGAACTGGTGAACTCCAACCCCAATCTGAATTTTCTTTGGCTGTTTCAGGGCTTAGATTTGAGTTTGAATGTCTCTATGCTAGACAGGCAAGTATTAACTCCATACTCTGATCTAAACAGGGATAACACCCACCTAGGATCCATGGGACTATAAAAACAATCAATTTTCTGCAGAAGATGCTTCAGATTTCAAAAACACTTTGTCAAAACTTAAGAGATAATGATACGTAGTTTGGCAAATGTGCAGCAAAGCAGCTACCCTGTACATTTCAGCTAAGAGAAAGCTTTCTTGGAAAGGAATGGGGTTTGGTTATAATAGCTGTCACATTTTTAAAATTCATACTTTTGACGCTATGATTCCAATTTCTCTAAAGAAACACTCATACAGTAGGTACAAAAACGTTTATGTATAAGAATGTTTGGCAACATTGCTCAAAGTAACAACATTTTAGAAACAAATTAGATGTGCAGATAGAACAGTGGTTTTAGAAACTTTACTCAATATATACATGTAAATACATATTCATATATTTATGAATTTATGTATTCATATATATCACATATACATAAAAGCTATATATACAGAAAATGGATAGTAATGACTATGTGTCCTCACAAGGAAAGAGCTTAAGCCATACCATTAAGTAAAAATATCTAGATACAGATGAACATGGATAAAATGAAGCCATTTTATAGGGAAAAAACTAAAAGTATATATGCATATCTGTAAAATTTATGTCTAAATTTATACAAACTTAATAATTCCCTTTGAAAAGTGAGAGTGCTTTTCCACTCTCTCACAAGTATAAAATAATATATATAATAACACGTTATATTATACATTATTTTCATGTATATAATTCTAAAACACTTGAACTTGTATTATAGTAATATAGACAATTGATGGGGAGGGGTGCTCTATTAAAATAAAAACAATCGTTGAAAGTATACAATATTATTTATTAACAACCAATATCTTAATGTGCTTCTCACCCATGCTGTTTGTACCCTCTTTCTAAAACATTATCATTGAATTACTACCCGATCAACGCCTGCCTCCCAATTGGTTAATATCAGGTAATTCTTTAGATCTCACATTCATATACCACCTTTTTTTTTTTACATAAGTAAAATCAAAAACAAGGACTATATGATTCTCTCAATTGCTGCAGAAAAGGCTTTTGACAATATCCAGTATCCCTTTTTGCTAAGAACACTTAAAACAGGCTTAGGTGGTACCTTACATTTCTTAAACTGACTGAAGCCATCTACAACACTACAGCCAATATATTGAATGGAGTAAAACTGAAAGCACTTCCACTCAGAACTGGAACTAGACAAGGATGTGCACTCTTGCCACTGGTATTCAGTATAGTACTGGAAGTCCTGGCCATTGCAATCAGGCAAGAGAAGGAGATCAAGGGCATTCAAATGGGGACAGAGGAGGTCAAACTCTCGCCCTTTGCAGATGACATGGTCTTATACCTGGAAAACCCCAGCGACTCAACTGCAAAGCTCTTAGAAGTAATCAAGGAATATAGTAGCATCTTAGGATACAAATCAATGCCCACATACCACCTTCTTATAAAAGTCTTCCCTAACAAACCCAGTCAGACATTCTCGGAGAAATCATATTCCTTATAGTACTTACCATATACTTGGGATATTCACTTGGGAAATTTATGCTTTCAAATTTTTGTATTCATTTCCTAGACTAAGCCACAAGCTCCGGGAGGTCAAGAACCAGATCTGTTTTGCTCATTATTAAATCTCCGACACCTGGAACAAGGTCAAACATGATGGATACTCAATATATTTATTAAATGAATAAATTATAAGTGAATTTATTATTTTACTGCTATTTTCTGAAAGTTTAGGATATGTCTGACTTAAAAAAAAAAGTTACATAAAATAGCTTTGGAAAAAAAGAAAGGAGAAGCAGCCTAACAATTTCAACTAGTTTCCAAAAACTAACTCTTACAGCTATTTAGAATTATCTATGCGCAGACAGCAGTCGTTCATTCTTTTAATTTAACCATTAATACTCATTTGTTAAGCTTTCAGCACTTTTAGGCAGAGAAAATCTTTCAGGCAGTCCTAGATTCTATGTAGTGTTTCTTTTTTAATTCATATTCAGATACCTAAGTTGTTTAAAAGCTTCTTTTCTCCTCAGCTGTTAAAACCATGCATGTCAGTTCTTATAAGCCTCATTCAAATTCTTGTCTTGTTGGCTTTTTCCCCTAATAGTTCTATTCAATCTGAAAGGTGTTTTACTCAGCACATTCCCTCAGATTTTATTTTCCCAATTTCATCCTTTTTACTGCTGTTTATTTGGAGATTTTATTTATTTATTTTCAAACTGTCTTTTTACTGCTATTCTCCTGGCCTCAGGTCTCTGTCTGATGTTTTAAGAGGGTTGTGTCACTAGATAATGGGTAAATTCTTACCAATTTTTCTGCTTAATCCCAGCACATTTGTGCCATTTTATGACAACTATGATATCTTACGCTGCTCAGGGGAAAAAAAAAAATGCATGAATGTCAGGGAAGGTCACTTGACTGTTCTGAGACAGACCCCCCCACACACACTGCTTTCACCCACCTCCCAAGAAGAACTAACCACATGTCAGGAATATTGGATAGCTCTCCTTATTACAGAGGATCTGGCCGGAGGGCCTTGTTTCCATTGTGCCTGGTTCTCTGAATTATATTGTCCTTTTTAATGTCTTAGGAATATGATCAATGATAAGCATTCATTCTCTTTCACTTTCTAGGTAAATTCTTTGCCCATACTCGTCTTTTCTTTGACAGGTTGCTGAACTAATCATTATGGTATCTCATACTTGCAAAGCTCTGTATAATTTCCAAAATAGTTTCACACCTGACTTGTGTCACAACTTTTCACCTCTAATCCTAGCTAGATAATTCAGTTACATAAAATAACCATGTGATGAGAGACTCCTATGTTTAAGGAATATATGAACTTTTCAGACACTAATAAAAGAGACATCGTCTCTTTATTTGTCAACTATTGCAAGTTTGAAATTGATGTATTTGAAACAGAAAAGGACTACTGTAAAAAGATAGATACCAAAAATTAATGTAATAAAAAGAACAGGGATACTGATATTCAGTGCCCAAGGAAATCAAAAGGATGGAAGGATATTTGGCTGAAATTAAGGGAAAATGTTAGAGAAATGTGCATCTGTCCGCCTTGCCTTTTGTCTTAGCCCGAGCTATCTTGTTGACTTGTATTTGTGACTGCCGCTCTTAATTCTTCCTGAATATCCTGCTTCCACTTGGACATCCTCCCTCATTTAACCCATGACATCAGTTCCTATATCTGTCTTTAGTATCTCCGTTCCACCTTTTTCATTTGGATCTTAATGGCACAGATTGCAACGCTCACGATATTTTTCCGGAAAGTGGTCCTTTCTTTAGCAGTTGTTGACATTTTTGTTGAGCCAATTAAAGGCGTCTGGTACTTTGCTGAACATCTAGAGTTACAGAATATACACCCATAAGGAGTTTGTCATCAGTCAGACAAGGTGCAGTCTAGACATACATGGTCATCAGTTTAAAACTACAGAAATTCAGCTCAGCGCCTGTAGCTCATCAGGTAGGGTGCCAGCCAGGGCTGGTGGGTTCAAACCTGGCCCAAACCTGCTAAACAAATAAAAAAATAGCCAGACATTTTGGCAAGGGCCTGTAGTCCCAGCTACTTGGGAGGCTGAGGCAAGAGAATCACTTGAGCCCAAGCGTTTGAAGTTGCTGTGAGCTGTGACTCCATTGCACTATACCAGGGGCAAAAAAAAAAAAAAAAAAAAAAAAAGGAGACTTTGTCTCCAAAAAAAAAAATAAAAATAAAAATATGGAAATTTTAAAAATGCTTCTTCTCAAAATTTTTTTGCAGTCTTTATGATAAAGAAAACAAATATCCTTTGAATTAGATATGTATAACCTATCAAGATATCAGATAAACCAGTTTTCTACGTGTACAGTAAATAAAAACTTCTAATCTTAATTATGAAAAATAAACCTAAAGATACATAAATATACACATTTCTCTGACAAGGAGATAAAATAAACCTTAGACCAATGTTGAAAACACATGAAAAAATAAAGTTACTTGTCAGCCACATATCGTTACAGAGTTGACATAATTGTTTTCCCTTCAAGAAATAAAAGGCTAGAGATTTAGAGAAATAAAATTCACTAGAATAATCTGTTCACCTTAACTTAAAGTAGATAAATGTACTCAAAGATAATTTCAAACAGAATATGACTTTTAAAAATCTGTGCCATCTTTTAAAAAAAATTGTTAAATTAGGAAGGATATTGAGGAGAAAACTCTTACCCAAAGATTTTGTATTAAGAGCCCAGAAAAAAATGGAGGGGTTATTGTGGTTTTTTTTGTTGTTTGTTTTGTTTTTGTTTTTTCTTTTCTTCTTCTTCTTCTTTTTTTAATCACAGGTACCATATTCTTCCTTATGTTTTGCATATAGAACCAATTTTTCCTGAGCAAAATCACACAAAGAACCACTCTTCCTTACTGAAGAGAATGAGCATCTGACCTCCCGTGCAAAAGATGATTAAAGTTGAGATGGGCAGATAAGACAAATGTCCTTTCCAGCTGCAACTTCTTTCTTCCAGGGTAGGAAGGGAGAAGAAGATGCCAGGTGTATTAATTTTATACAAGGAAAATGATTAAGATTCTCTTTATGAAAACTTAATGCACATGGATTTGTAGCAATTGCCACACCATGAAACATCACCAAGAAATGTAGCTAAAGATTAGAAAGCATTGCTGAAACAGAGCAGCCCTGAGAAAATTTGGGAGAAGTCTCTTTATTCAATTGTTTTTAGCTTAATGAGGATCATGCTCAGCACTTTCTAGTATATACATTCCTAAATTGTTCATGGAACATTACTTTCTAAGTAATTTTAAAATGTAGCATACAAGTTAAAAGAATTATGAAAGAAATATATTTGGAAAACTTTGGGTTATACAAAATTCAGTTTATTTTTTCAAGACCTTGTGAAAGTACCAGAAGTATTCTATCTCCTTCTGAAAGTACCAGAAGTATTCTATCTCCTTCTGAAAACAGATATAGGTGATAATGTCTCTCAAACACATTTGACTAGAGAAAACTTTTCTTAAAACCACTGTTCCCAAATACATGAGGATGATTACTTCTGGTGATCAGAAACAACTAACTATATTCCTACACTTTAACTTTTTTGTCATATCATTCTTATAAGACAATTATTTTTTCAAGAATAATGTTGAGGGTGATGCCTATGGCTCAAGGACCAGGGTAGCAGCCACACATACTGGAGGTTATGGGTTCAAACCTGGCCCTGGCCAAGAACTAAAAAAAAAAAAGAAGAAGAAGAAGAAAAAGAAAAGAGTCCAAACAAGCTATTAGAAATCATCTAGGAGTGAACTATTGCAAAATGTAGAAAGAATATATCTTCCAGCATGAAAGAGCTTTTTTATTCTTTCTCCACTTTCTCTTTCCCAAAAATAAGAATGCAGGATCTTCATCAGGGCATAGGGATTAGATGTCCAAATACAAGGGTAGAGCTGGTTACATCATAGTTACCGTGAAATCTACAAAGTAATTAAATAATATCTTTTGTATTTTATCTGAATTGCAACTACTACTATATTAAGAAAAGCAAATAGTTGTATGGTATAAAATAAGACTTTCATACTGAAAATATTAAATATGTAATGAAAAAAGTATATTGAATTTATTCTTCAGTCATAAATAACTAGATAGATAAATAAAATAGATGAAATACATAAAGCAACTATGTTCTAGCACTGAAAAGCAGGCACAGTAGAAATGATGTCCTTGAGGGAAGGGAAATGTCTAAGGTGAGGTGAGCCCTACTTTCAAACTGGCTTTCTGCTGGGAAATACTTTCCAAACCACAGCAAAAAGAATCCAACAACAAACCAACAATTTTACAGAGTGGAAAAAAATAGATACTAGAGATTCAGAATTACAAAAGCAGTTTCAGAACCCCAGCAAGACTCAACCTGAATAAAAAATCCCCCAGGCACATCATAATTAACTTCATTAAAGTTAATATTAAGGAGAAAATTCTGAAAGTAGCCAGACGTAAGAAAACCATTACCTACAAAGGGAAGAATATTAGAATGACTGCAGATCTCTCTGCTGAAACTTTTCAAGCCAGAAGAGGGTGGTTATAGACTTTTAACCTCCTAAAACAAAATAACTTTTAACCCCAGATCCTGTATCCAGCTAAACTAAGTTTCATTTATGATGGAGAAATTAAGTACTTTAATGACATTCACATGTTGAAGAAATTTGTCATAACCAAACCAGCTCTTCAGGATATTCTCAGACCTATGCTCCATAATGACCAGCTGAATCCCCTACCATAAAAGTAAACTCACTCAGAAACTTTTGATCAAACTCCAAATTCCACAGTGGTGAAAGGATTAAAAATGTACATTGTACTTTCGAAAAACTCAATACCAAAAATTATACCAGACTTATCTATATTCTCCACTAATGTGAATGCTTAAACTGTCCTCTAAAGAGGCTCAGGTGGGCTGACTGGATATAAAAACTCAGGCCAGATATTTGCTGCATACAATAATCACATCTTACCTTAAAAGATAAATATAGACTCAGGGTGAAAGGATGGTCGTCTATATTTCAGGCAAATGGTAATCAGAAAAATGCAGGTGTTGCAATTCTATTTACAGATACAATAGGCTTTAAAACAACAAAAGTAAAGAAGAATAAGAATGGTCACTTCATATTTGTTAAGGGTAATACTCAATATGATGAGATTTCAATTATTAATATTTATGTACCCAACCAAAATGCACCTCAATTTATAAGAGAAACTCTAACAGACATGAGCAACTTGATTTCCTCCAGCTCCATAATAGTTGGAGATTTCAACACTTGTTTGGCAGTGTTGGATACATCCTCCAATAAGAAGCTGTGCAAAGAAATTTTAGATTTAAACCTAACCATCCAACATTTGGATTCAGCACACATCTACAGAACATTTCATCCAAACAAAACTGAATACACATACTTCTCATCAGCCCATGGAACATACTCCAAAATCGATCACATCTTAGGTCACAAGTCTAACCTGAGTAAATTTAAAGGAATAGAAATTATTCCTTGCATCTTCTCAGACCACTATGAAATAAAAATTGAACTCAGTAACAACGGGAATCTGCATACTCATACAAAAACATGGAAGTTAAATAACCTTATGCTGAATGATAGCTGGGTCATAGATGAGATTAAGAAGGAAACTGCCAAATTTTTGGAACAAAACAACAATGAAGACATGAATTATCAGAACCTCTGAGATACTGCAAAGGCAGTCCTAAAAGAGAAATTTATAGCACTGCAAGCCTTCCTCAAGAGAACAGAAAGAGAAGAAGTTAACAACTTAATGGGACATCTCAAGCAACTGGAAAAGGAAGAACTTTCCAACCCCAAACCCAGTAGAAGAAAAGAAATAACCAAAATTAGAGCAGAATTAAATGAAATTGAAAACAAAAAGATTATACAACAGATCAATAAATGAAAAAGTTGTTTTTTTGAAAAGGTCAATATAATAGATAAATCATTGGCTAACCTAACCAAGAAAAAAGAGTACAATCTCTAATTTTATCAATCAGAAATGACAAAGACGAAATGACAACAGACTCTTCAGAAATTCAAAAAATCCTGAATGAGTATTACAAGAAACTTTATTCTCAGAAATATAAAAATCTGAAGGAAATTGACCAATGCTTAGAAGCACATCACCTTCCAAGACTGAGCCAGAATCAAGTGGAAATGTTGAACAGACCAATATGAAGTTCTGAAATAGCATCAACCATACGAAATCTCCCTAAAAAGAAAAGCCCGGGACCAGGTGGCTTCACGTCAGAATTCTACCAAACCTTTAAAGAGGAATTAGTACCTATATTCCTCAACCTGTTCCAAAGTATAGAAAAAGAAGAAATACTATCCAACACATTCTATGAAGCAAACATCACCCTGATCCCCAAACCAGGAAAAGACCCAACAAGAAATGAAAATTATAGATCAACATCACTAATGACTATAGATGCAAAAATATTCAACAAGATCCTGGATTCAACAAACAGAATCCAGCAACACATCAAATTATACATCATGACCAAGTTGGTTTTACCCCAGGGTCTCAAGACTGCTTTATTATGGGTAAATCTATCAATATAATTCAGCACATAAACAAATTAAAAAACAAAGACCATATGATTCTCTCAATTGATGCAGAAAGAGGTTTTGATAATATCCAGCATCCCTTCATGATCAGAACACTTAAGAAATTGGTATAGAAGGGACATTTCTTAAACCGATAGAGGCCTTCTACAGCAAACCCACGACCAATATCATATTGAATGGAATTAAACTGAAATCATTTTCACTCAGACCAGGAACCAGACAAGGATGCCCATTGTCTCCACTGCTCTTTAACATTGTAATGGAAGTTTTAGCCATCACAATTAGGGAAGAAAAGGCGATCAAGTGTATCCATATAGAGTCAGAAGAGATCAAACTTTCACTCTTCGCAGATGATCTGATTGTATATCTGGAAAACACCAGGCATTCTACTACCAAACTCTTACAAGTGATCAACGAATGCAGCAGCGTCTCAGGTTACAAAATTAACATTCATTAATCGGTAGCCTTTATATATACAAACAATAGTCAAGCTGAAAAAAACAGTTAAGAACTCTATTCCATTCACAGTAGTGCCAAAGAAGATGAAATATTTGGGAGTTTATCTAACAAAGGACGTGAAAGATCTCTATAAAGAGAACTATGAAACTCTAAGAAAAGAAATAGCTGAAAATGTTAACAAATGGAAAAACACACCATGTTCATGGCTGGGAAGAATCAACATTGTTAAAATGTCCATACTACCCAAAACAATATATAATTTCAGTGCAATCCCTATTAAAGCTCCACTGTCATACTTTAAAGATCTTGAAAAAACAATACTTTGTTTTATATGGAATCAGAAAAAAACCTCAAATAGCCAAGACATTACTCAGAAATAAAAACAAACAGGAGGAATCATGATACTGGACCTCAGACTATACTATAAATCAATAGTAATCAAAACAGCATGGTACTGGCACAAAAACAGAGAGGCAGATGTCTGGAACAGAATAGAGAACCAAGAGATGAACTCAGCTACTTACTGTTATTTGATTTTTGACAAGCCATTTAAAAATATTCAGTGGGGAAAAGATTTCCTATTTAACAAATGGTGCTGGGTCAACTGGCTGGCAACCTATAGAAGACTGAAACTGGACCCACACCTTTCACCATTAACTAAGATGGACTCTTGCTGGATTAAAGATTTAAACTTAAGGCATGAAACTATAAAAATACTAGAAGAGAGTGCAGGGAAAATGTCAAATAGTCTATAAAACCAGTGTATGGTTCCCCCATGATCACATTAATGTACACAGCTATGATTTAATAAAAAAAAAAAAAAAAAAAAAAAAGAATGCCACTGTGAAGTAGCATCTGAACCTGAATCTAAGGAGATTTGTTACCAACTTTCATATCAAAGGCTTCCCCAAAATAAATAGTTTTCTATTTCTTTCATATAAATTTGCATCATACCAAAAGTATAATGGGCATTACTCTAAATATCCATGTTGCCCTTATACAGTCAACTAATTCTTTGACTGAATAAAAAATTTTACATGTTAAAAAAAAAAAAAAAAAAGAATTATCAAACAGCCATCATAAATATATATTTTTGTGTTCCTCAATTTATTGTAAAGAATGCAACTCAGATACAACCAAAAAGAAGAGATGTATAGGGCAAGGAAAGGAGTGGGAAGAAGTTTGTGGAAGGCAGTTAATCCTGTTAAATAGCTGTGATTAAAAAAAAATTCTCTGTCCTTTTGTGTTCTGCCAAACAGCTTACAGCAAAGAAAACACCCTTTTCATAATAACTTAGACTGTGTTCTCCTTTTCCTATCACAAAGCCAACCTCGGGTTCTGTAAATTCCCTTTTGTGCCTTGTAAACAAGTAGCTGAACAGTTTTGTCTTCTGTGGCAAGAACAAAGTATTTATCAATCAGCCTTTGCTCCAGTTTTTCTCCTTGCCCTAAGCTCACCCTCGGCCTGAGCCAACACATGACCCATCTTGATACTCCCAAGAGCAGACTAACTTCAAGGTGCAATACTCTCTGTCCTGCAATCTGATTTGACAGCCCTCCCTCCTGCCTTCCCCTACCACCTTCTTTCTAATGGTGTTTGCCCCTCCCTGAGAAAGCGTTTGCTTGCCTAACCCTAGAGATGCTTGCCAGTGGTATAATTAGTACTTTCTCCTGTTGCACTATTTCTTTGAATAAAATCACTTCTTAACTAAACCCCAATGTATTTTTTTTCAGAGTCCTTGAAAACAGCCCAAGACAATAACAATTACACCTTCACAAACGGCCTTAAACCCCCACTTCCATCCCAGCAGTAGCTTCTCCCAAGTAAAGGGCTCCTCCCATAGTGGCATGAGCTGGCTGGGACACCTGCAGGGGAGGCTTCCCAGGAAGAAATAACTGGGCTTTCAATGACTTATTGCTGGATCAGGATTGACGTCTGCTTAGAGTTGCTTGGCTCACATCTCTGCTTCTCAGCATAAGTTATTCATTTAATTTAATTTAATTTTTTTTTTTTTGAGACAGAGTCTCACTATGTCACCCTCGATAGAGTGCTGTGGCGTCACAGCTCACAGCAACCTCCAACTCTTGGGCTTAAGTGATTCTCTTGCCTCAGCCTCCCAAGTAGCTGAGACTATAGGTGCCCACAACAACACTGGGCTATTTTTTGGTTGCAGTTGTTTAGTTGGCCCAGGCCAGGTTTGAACCCGCCACCCTCAGTGTATATGGCTGGTGCCGTAACCTCTGTGCTATGGGTGCCGAGCCTATTCATTTAATTTTAAATGAAAAAAAAAAAAAAAAAAAGAAAGAACCAGTAATTAAAGAATCCAGCAAAATCACTCAAATTTCATGTTTATGTTCATAGGAGGCAAGAAAATTGTAAGACAATTACATTTTATACCTCAAGAGGAAAAGCAAAAGTATCTCTTTCAGAAAATGAATACGTTGCTTCATAATTTCCATAACAGATCATTTAATAAACAACTAATCATATGTGAACGTTCTAGGACTTGCCATCCCTCTATAGACTTCATCAATAATAAATTTTTATTTTCAGATAACAGGATATAAAACAGAGTTACCCACTGGGAAAATTTCTCCCCCATGCACAAGACAGGAGCTGATGTTTTGGTAAATGTTTGTCCTTCAACAATGTATCTACCACACTCTTTTGTGCAAAGTATTCATTTTTCTGCAGCCATAATGGAAGAAAGACTTTTCCCTATTTCTTTTATTGGGTAGCATGAAAAAACTTAAACCCTGGATTCTGTTTGGAATCACCACCATCCCACTAAAAAAAGAACAGACCTGAAAAATACTGTATTCACTCTTAAATGAAAAAATTTAATTTTGAATCTTTAAGAAACAAAATATATGACTAGATTTCTTTTTTTTCTGAAATCCACCTCTATGTTGCCTCCTTGGAAATATTTTCTTATCTTTCAAGTTCTACCGATAAAATACATTTTACCATTAATGAGAAGCTAATGGTAAAATAAGTGAATGAACCTTTTCAAAGTAACCAAATCACAGTGCTGATTGAAACAGAGCCATGTCTGACTCCAGTGTGAAGTTCATGGGCCATCCTTCCACCCACATCCTGCCCACTGAAGTTCTTGATGGCTATGGTCCGACCAGACATGCTGTGTCCCTCTGTGCGCTCAGAGTATACTTTGATTTGCAAGTTCTTTCACCACCTTGCTGGAGAGGGTTTTCCTTCTTCTTTGGATTAGCTTTTATCCCTTACCAAGTCTGGAGACTTTAGAGGGCAGGAATCGTTTTCACTTTGACCCTCAATCCCAGCATCTAATTGGCTAACCTCCAACGTGTCTACAGGGAATGGAAACGGGGGTTGGGGAAAGAAAGTCTAAAGTTCCAAAGGGCTTGCAAGATTTTACAATAAGTTCCAGTATTTAACAAAGTTTGATATTAGCCAAAAGATTTTATAAGTTAGTGGTATTGGCAAAACTACCTTTTTCATACATTAATAAAACCAAATGCAAAAATCCAGAAAAAGATTTCCCATTTATGGTCAAGTAATTAACTATTAACAAAGGTGCATAAGCAGAGATTCACTAGATGCAAAAAGCTAGAACCATAAAAGAAAACATTGTTAAGTTGGACTTTATCAAAATTAAAAACATTTACTCTTGAGAAAGCACTATTAAGAGATAAAAGACACTATCAAGGACAAAACTTTTGCAAAATACATATCTGATACATGACTAGTTAAAAATCTCAGTAAATACATTAAGAAGTGATTTGAAAAGACACCTCACCAAAAAGGAGATGCAAAAAGCAAACAAACACAGGAAAAGATGTATGATATCAGCATCAGTTGTCATTAGGTAAGGGTAAATTAAAACCACACTTTTTAGAAGGGCTAAAAATTAAAAATAAAATGAAAAAACTGACAAACATGCTGAGGGAAATGCAAAATGATTCAGCCAAATTGAAAAATAATTTCATACTCTTGTAAAAATAAACTTGCACTTACGATACAACTCAGAAATTTCATTTACCAGAATTTAACTGGGAAAAATAGAGACACGAACCTATATCTGAATGCCAGAGCAGCTTTCTTCTTCTTCTTTCTTTTAACTCTTGATCACTAAAAGCTGGTAATCAAAATGCTTATCAGTTGGTGAATGGGTAAGCAAATTGATACATTTACATACCGAAATATTACTTAAGAGTAAAAAGGAACAAAATTATGCATTATGTTGATATATGCAACAAAATTATGTATCTCAAAGACATTATGCTAATAGAAAAACTCTGACTGAAAGACTACATATTATGGGTTTTCAGTACATGGGATTCTTGAAAAGGTAAAATTATGAAAGAAGAAATTAGTTTAGAGGTTTCTAAAAGTAAGGATGAGGGACAGTATTAAACAAGGGGTGACAGAAATGTTTCATATCTTATCATGATGGTGGATAAGTGAATACATAATCTGTCAAAATCTGTAATATTATAGACCTAAAAAGGGTAAATGGTATCATATTTAAATAATATCTTCATAAAGAAAAACCTAAGAGTCTGCCTTACTAGCCACAGTATAGGTATTAAATGAAAATTCTCATAAAGTGTAATTGTCATAACAACAATGTACTTATCTTTGTGACTTTAAAGTGGGATAATTTTTTAAATGCATATGAGGAAAACAAAGATATAACACAGTAAAGATCAGGTTAAAATACATTTAGGAGACTAAAAATCACCATTGATATCTCAGAAAAAAAAATGTTCCATTTGAAAATAAAAATTGAGAAAATTTCAAAGCATAAAGAAAAAGGACAACTATGAAAAAAATATAATAAGGGTGATAGATATAGAAGACTGAGAATGTAAAACAAACCATAGAAATATAATGTTCCTGTGAAAGAACAGAAAGAACAATCAAAAACATGAAGAAACTTGTGTATACAGATAGAGTATCATGAACCAGAGGGTTCACTGTGCTTTTGGAAAACACATTGTACATTTACCAAAAAGAAAAACACACACACACACACATAGTCTGGGGGAAAATATTGTTACAAAGATAAAAGGGGGAAATCTCACAAAATGTAAGTTAATTTTTATATAGCCATTTCAAAATCTTTTGCAATCTTAAAAGACAGATGATAAAGAAACACTGTTGACCCAGATCATTTAAAGAAAAAGCAAAGATGCATCAAGGAATCTCCTAAATTCTTGGCAACTTTGATAATCTTACTCTTACTTGATTTATACAGAAATAGTTTTATGTATAATAAGAAGTTTATTTACTTTTTGAAATCTCTCATATAAAAACATCATTATTAGCTAAATCTAGAAGAGTGTTTGTTATTATTTGTATGTGTCATTAAACCCATTGTTATGGGCCAAATTATGTCCCTTCAAAATTCTTACGTTGAAGTCATAAACTCCCAGTGCCTTGGAATGTGACTCCATATGGAGAGAGGGTCTTTATGGAGATAATTAATTTAAAATGAGGTCATTAAGAGACCCCTAACCTTATACAATTGGTGTCCTTCTGAGAAGAGAAGATTAGAACACGCAGACGCAGCAGGGAGGCCACATGAAGACACGGGGAGAAGATAGCAATCCGCAAAGCCAGGAGAGGCTTTGGAGCACAGCAGCCTACCAACACCTGCATCTAGAGCTCCAGCCCCCAGAACTGTAAGGAAAAGTTTCAGCCACCCAGTTGTGGTATTGCTATCACAGCCCTAGAAAGCTAATCATACAGCGAGAGGTTTAATTTGAACTGAAGAATGAAATGCTGGGCTTTTGAAATGTGTTTTCCGGTTTTGAAGAAGAAGCTTAAGCCAAAGGGAAATGGGAAATGGAGAACACTGCAAGGCCATGACTTGGTTATTGGCTGTAGAGTGTATCTCAACACATAAAATTTAAGGGAGCTTCTGAATATGTGTTTCAAATTGGGAAAAGACTCTTAGTTTAGGAGTGAACATCCGTATTCTTTCATATTTTATGTGCATTCTTCTCTTGGCGTATAATATACTTTGCGTTTAGGTAAAATATGGACTTTTGAGGGGGTAGACCTTGCATATTTGAGCAAGTTTATTACCTTTGCATATGAAGGAAATAGTTGAAATTCAGTCTGGGATCAGTAGTAAGGAAGAAAATCACTTAGCATCCTCAACGATTCTCTGATGGATGAGAATTCGTAATGTAGCTCTAACTTCAATGTGAGGCTCCAGTGACTTTCCTTGTTTGCTATTTCTGGTCTTCAGAGGTCCTTTAAGTTATGTATTGTACAAAAAAATATTCTCTTTGATGTTAAAAACTTTGATCTGTCAGTGTTTTCGACCAAAATATATTATACTCCCTCTGAGTAAAGATAATCAGAGAGAAACAAAAGGGAAATCCAAGGATCATATCCTGGCTTTTGAAGATGCTCCTAATCTGAATACAGACAGGTGTGGAAAGATCCTCTATCAGTAAGATAATGGCAGGTCAGAAAGAGTCCCAGAAGAGAAGGAACAGAGAGAAAAAAAGGAAGGTTCTTTTCTTTCTTTCTTTTTTTTTTTTTTTTTTTTGGCAGTTTTGGCCGGGGCTAAGCTTGAACCCACCACCTCTGGCATATGGGGTCAGTACCCTACTCCTTTGAGCCACAGGTGCCACCCAGGAAGGTCTTTTTCTATCTTTCACCACCAGAAAGAAAGAGAACGAGGTGCAAGGGAGGTGGCTGCATTTGATGATAAAAATAAAAGTGATGCGATAATAAGGCATCACTTAAGAAGGACACTTAAAACAACAGTGTAGCAGTTACTTGAATTGCTCTGTAAAATCACTGGGAGAATAAAAGATTAGAAAGTAAGCTATACAAATTTAGCATCTGAAATATCCCTGATAATTGATGCCAAGAAAGAGGATCATCTTCCCTTATTCCTAAATCCAAAATTCTCTAAGTTTCTTTCTTTCTTTCTTAAGTAGAACCAAATCTGTGCAACGAGCATAAATGGTGTTAGAAGAAAATGCACTAAATTGATTGTGAGACAGAGGAGTCTAGGTCTTACCAACAGGCCTATCATCTCAGATTTTGCTAGTCTGTTTCCTACCTGTTCACATTTAGTGGCACTCAAACCAAATAGCAAGAGTAGAAAGGAGAATGCTAAGTCTTTGTCTCCACTATTCTCTCTGCTTTGTGCTGGACCTGCAAAAGAATAACTCTGGAGAATCTGAGAAAGCAGCCGTGGGAACACTCAGCTCCACCAAAGACCTTCACACAGAACCAGGCACCCTTTTCTCCAGCTGCTCTGAGTGAGAATCACAGTGAATTCATTGAAGGACACGTGAGATGGAAAATTGAAGATTCTAAGCTATCAATTTACTTCATCTTCAATTATTCCTCTGGACTATCTCCTTCCTTAATTTACCTGTGAAGTGGTTATGAAAAAAATCATACCATATGATGTTGAGGAAGGGGAGAGGGGGCAGGATGGCGGACTAGAGACACGGGCAACTAGATCATTCCAAAAAGAAGAAAAAGTTTCAGGTGAAAAAGAAGCCCAGGTGAAATACTAAGGCAAAGGTGCCTGAACTTACCCTTTCTGGAGCTCCCACAGGAAGAAATTGTGGAAGCATCGTTTCGGCAGAGACTGAGCCCCCACAGGAAAGATAGGTGTGACTGTTTGCTTTTCTCCCCTCACAGCTGTGGCAGTCTTCAAGCTCCCACTCTGTTGGAGAGCCATTCTACCCTGATGAATCCAGGCACGTGGGAAGAGAGCACTGGGCTGTGGGGGGCACATTGGGCCACTTTCCTTCACCACAGACCCAAGGTGAGACAGCAAGCAGCACAATGCACATGATGGGTGTCTCTATCTTACGGAGGAAGTCAAGTGCACGTGCACATGATGGGGGCCTCCATCCTGCTGGGGAAGTCAAGTACATGTGCACATGATGGCGGCCTCCATCCTGCCAGGGAAGTCAAGTACATGTGGACATGATGGGGGTCTCCATCCTGCTGGGAAAGTCAAGTTCATGTGTGCACAATGAGTGCCTCCATCCTGCAGGAGAATTCAAATGCCTGTGCACAGGATGGGTGCCTCCATCCTGCACCCAAGTCAAGTGCATGTGCACATAATGGATACCTCCATCCTGCAGGGGAATTCAAGTGCCTGTGCACACAATGGGTGCCCCTATACTGCAGGGCAAGTCAAGTGTATGTGCACACGATGGGTGCCTCCATCCTGCAGGGGAAGCCAGCTGTCCTGAATCAGAGGTATCAACCCCTGGGTCTCTACATGGCCAGACCCACAGCCAATGCTTGCACTGTGTGTGTTCCTCTAGTAACACAATAACATCTCACCAACCAACTCTTGTCATGTGTCCTCTTCAGGAACACTTCGGTTAAGAAGTGATAGAGCTCAGATTCAGTTGTACATCTGTCTGACCCCAAACTGATGTTGGGGACATCTGTTAAATGGAGGAAATGAATGGAAGGGGCAAACTATGTAATCCCAGGTAATGTTTAAAGGTGTAATACAGGCTGAGCACACAGTGGTTCATGCCTATAATCTTAGCACTATGGGAGGCCAAAAAAGATCCCTTGAGGCCAGGAGTTTAAGAGCCTGAGCAAAAGCGAGACCCCCACGTCTACAGAAATAAAAACGATTAGCTGCAGGTGATGGTGCACACCTGTAGTCCCAGCTGCTCTGGAGGCTGAGGCAGAAGGATGCTTGAGCCCAGGAGTTTGAGGTTTCAGTGAGCTAAGATGACCCACTGCATTCTAGCTGAGGCAACAGATTGAGACCCTGTCTCAATACATATACACACACACACACACATACACACATACATACATACACATCAAATTTATAATATAAAAAAGTGAATAAAATGCAAAATAAAATATACAGTAAGCAATTACTTAAAATTTGTATACAAAATATACCTATCATAAGCAAGAATTCTTCCCTCACTGGATATAGCCAGGTGGGAACTGAATTCCCAGCAATTAAAAAAGTATAAAAGAGATTCTTATCTCTCCCTTTAGGTCATACCAGTGCCTGGTCAACTTCTTCGAGCTATATTCTACGATGACCAGTCCCCTGAGATTTTAGTGAAGGCCCCAGGTGAATTCAGGAACAGAAATATGTTTCTTTTCTTGGGTGTCCCTTTCCTTTGGTGGCAATGCATCACAGGGACACGTGAATAAAGCAGCAGGAGAGTTTTAGCAGCAGTGGAAGTCTGAACGCATCGAAGGGAGACACTCTTGGATTCCATGCGTCAGGAAAGTCGTGAATGTAAATGTGTTCCCACGGGTTTTGTGGAATGCTTTTTTAATAACGGGAAGATATCCCAAAAGTAATATCTCTGAGACATGTTTAAGTATTATGATATCTTTAATTAAAGAAGGTATGCCCATAGGAAAATAGTAGGGATGTACTAGGAAAGTAGGACGGGTTCAGATTACCTAAAAGTGTAATGAAGTAGTT
This sequence comes from Loris lydekkerianus, assembly GCA_963574355.1. NCBI lineage: Eukaryota > Metazoa > Chordata > Mammalia > Primates > Lorisidae > Loris > Loris lydekkerianus. The sequence goes on from CAUYPK010014269.1 coordinate 20,569, forward strand.
GATTTCCTCTCTGGGGCTCATATTCAGAGGAAGTTTGATAAAACCAGTTACCAAGTAGCTCAGGAATGTGCACACAAATTAGGTCTCACAAACAAGTTAGAGCCACCTGTTTTCTAAGTACACAATCCTCTTTTTCCACTCACTTTACAGAAGTCCTGAGACATAGAGTTTGCGATGGAAGATCTGGCTTACTCATTCTTTGAATATTTCTCATGCACATGAGCAAAGAAAATGCTTGCACTGTGAAAATGTTTGCTCTATTTAGAAAGTGAAACTTGACCTTTGTTCCTAAATTGTGAGTCATATGGACACTGACCTTAGAAATGTTACATCACAGTATTTAATAAATAGAAGTACCATCATTAAGTAGGTATTAGTAACTTTTGACATTCTAAAATAAAATAAATATTTTGGATTCTCACAATATAAATTTGAAGGAAAAACAGTATCTTTTTCCTACTTTATCTTTTATTTGGTCTCCTAATCCTTATCCAGAACCTCAAAACCTTTAGTCCTAATTATAGCACAAATAAATGCAGTCATGTGCTACATAATTACATTTTATTCAAGAGTGAACAGCACATATACAATGAAGGCCCCATAAGATTATAACACCATATATTTACTGTACCTTTTCCATGCTTACATATGTTTAGATACACAAATATTTACCACTGTGTCACAATTGCCAACATTTCAGTAACATGTAGTACATGGACAAATTTGTAGCCTAGGAATAATAAGCTGTTGTTCAAATAGGGTAAACCTAGGCTATACCAGGAGGTTTATGTAAATACCTTTTATGAGGTGGGCCGTGGCTCATGCCTGTAATCCCAGCACTCTGGGAGGACCAGGCCTGTGGATTGCCTGAACTCAGGGGTTCTAGACCAGCCTGGGAAAAAGTGAGACCCCATCTCTAAAAATAGCCAGACATTGTGGCAGGTGCCTGTAGTCCAAGCTACTTGGGAGGCTGAGACAAGAAAATCGCTTGAGCCCTAGAGTTTGAGGTTGCTGTGAGCTACAACACCATGGCACTATACCAAGGGCATCAAAGTGAAACTCTGTCTAAAAAAGTTAAAAAAACAAACAAACAAAAAAAAACTCTACAATTTTGCACAGTTACAAAATTACCTCTGACACATCTCTCAGAATGTATCCCTGCCCTTAAGAAAGGAATGCATGAACATGTAGCTGGTGGAATTTAACCATTATCAAGTTCCAAAAGTTCTGACAGAAAGAGCCAAATTGGAAATTTTCTCCTGAAAAGTCTTTTTGAGAGATAGTAATAAAGGATTAACAAAACTGATACTCCAAACACTGTGCAGGACTCAGGGATATGAAGATGAATAAATAGGTCCTGACCACAAGGAACTCATCAATTCTGAAGAATACAGATGAATAAAGAGATAATTATGGTGAAGATGTGAACATGGTGAAGATGTGCACATGGTGAATTATGGTGAAGATGTGCACCAGTGTGGGGGGCAATGGAAGGGTGTGTTGAATATCTACCTAAGCTGAGATCAAGAAAATGTGTGGATGCTGACCAGTCAAAAGGGGAGGATGTGGGAGAGTCAAGTAGGGAGAGACACGCCAGATGGAAGGGGCGGGAGAGTCAGGTAGGTAGAGACACGCTAGAGGGAAGGGGCAGCAGGGTCAGGTAGGGAGAGACACGCCAGATGGAAGGGGCAGGAGGGTCAGGTAGGGAGAGACACGCCTGATGGAAGGGGCAGGGGAGTCAGGTAGGGAGAGACACGCTAGAAGGAAGGGGCAGGAGGGTCAGGTAGGGAGAGACACGCCAGAGGGAAGGGGCGGGAGAGTCAGGTAGGGAGAGACACGCTAGAAGGAAGGGGCAGGGGAGTCAAGTAGGGAGAGACACGCCTGATGGAAGGGCCGGGAGAGTCAGGTAGGAAGGGACACGGAGGACGGGAAGGGGCAGGAGAGTCAGGTAGGGAGAGACACGCCTGATGGAAGGGGCGGGAGATTCAGGTAGGGAGAGACACGCTAGAGGGAAGGGGCAGGAGGGTCAGGTAGGGAGAGACACGCTAGAGGGAAGGAGCGTGGAGGCGAAGGTTAAAGTGACTTTTGGGAGGTATTGATGTTCTTTGTGTGGGGATAGAAGACAATGCTTTATAATTCAATT
>CAUYPK010014270.1:0-27390 GCA_963574355.1 Loris lydekkerianus
AAGCAATTAAACTAAAAATTAATTGTCTATAGCATTTTAGATATTGTAGTATACAAGAAGACATTGAAATGAAAACTGCAGTATGTAAAGATGGATATTCATTATTAAGACCATTAAATATTAGAATCTATCTATGGTGCAAATATTTTTATCTATAATAAAAAAAAAAAAAGAAAAAAAAACATTTGCATAGGGAAAAAAAAATAAAAAAAAAAAAGAAATGTTTCTTGACTGGCACTCGCCAGCACCTATTGAGCTTTCCACCCTTAGACATTTTCTCTTGTCACAACCAGGCCTGGCAGGGGCGACGTTGGCTGCCTAGTGATCAGCAGGGGCCAGAAATGCTGCTGAACGTCCTACAATGCACAAGATACCTTCACATCAAAGATCCATCCAGTTAGCCTGGCTGGGCGTCGTGCCTCCCGCCGGTAATCCCAGAACAAGGGATCGCTTAAGTTCTGGAGTTTGAGACCAGCGCAGGCAACACAGGGAAACCCATCTCTCAAAAAATAGAAAAATGGGTCGGCCGAAAAGGCGCGCACCCGTAGTGCCAGCTACTAGGAGGCTGAGGTGGAAGGATCGCTTTGAGTGCAGGAGCTGGAGGCTACAGTGAGCTGTGATCACTCCGCTCCACTCTAGCCTGGGAGACGGCGCAAGACCCTGTCTCAACAACACAGAACAAAAACATCCACCAAAAGCGACTTGGCTAGCCCAAACGCCAACAACGCGCGGGTAGAGGAGCGCCGTCCAGGAAGGCCGAGGGCAGAGAGTAGGGGAGAAAGCGCTCGCTGGGGACCACGGAAGCCTCGCAGTCCCGCAGTGGTTGACGGTGACTCCCGCACAATTTTCCCTGAAGCTGAGCCGCGGTTCCCAGCCCTCCCGCACGCGCCGCGCCGCGCCGCGCCGGGGAGCGAACCACCCCCCCCGCCAGACTTCCGGGGCGGGACCGGAAGCGCCCTCAGGGCGACTGCCGAGCGGCGGCGGGCCCGCCCAATGGGAACGCCCGAGGCGGGGCAACCTCGCGAGAAAGGCGGCGGCCGGGACGTCTGGGAAAGCGGGCCGGGGAGCCGGGCGAGCGGGCAGCGCTCATGGAAGGCTCGGGGGACGGCTCGGGCGAGCGGGTGCCGCTGCTGGGCGCGCGGAGGGCGGCGCCGGCGTTCGCGGGCCGGCGTGCGGCGTGCGGGGCCGTGCTGCTGACGGAGCTGCTGGAGCGCGCCGCTTTCTATGGTGTCACGTCCAACCTGGTGCTGTTCCTAAACGGCCCGCCGTTCGTCTGGGAGGGCGCGCAGGCCAGCCAGGCGCTGCTGCTCTTCATGGGCCTCACCTACCTGGGGTCGCCCTTCGGCGGCTGGCTGGCCGACGCGCAGCTCGGCCGGGCGCGGGCCATCCTACTCAGCCTGGCCCTCTACCTGTTGGGCATGCTGGTCTTCCCGCTGTTGGCCTCGCCCGCCACGCGCGCCGCGCTCTGCGGGGCCCTGCGCCCGGTGTGTGTGCTCAACTGCTCGGCGCCCTACCCTAATGGCAGCGCCACCTGTCCTGACGCCACTGCCCGCCACTGCGCGCCGGCCACCTTTGTGGGCCTGGCTCTCGTGGGCCTGGGCGTGGCCACCGTCAAGGCCAACATCACGCCTTTTGGCGCCGACCAGGTGAGCCACTCGTCCCGCCCACCCGCCTCTGTCCCGGCCTTTGTCCTAGGGAAGACTTCCCTGGGAAAGCCTCTTTCTAGTGCGGGGAGCCGGCAGGCAGCACTGGCAGGGGTGACAGGTGCAGGGAAGTGATGACCACTGTAGGTTTAAAGAAAAGCAGCGGCCTATGGAGGTGTCTTAGGAATTCAGACAGTGAAGGATAGAAGAGGTAGCAGGTATTGGAGGAGCTTTTGAGATGGTGCTTCATCACGTGCAGAGCTGGGGACCCTGTTGTTACCGTGGCAACACTCAATTCTGTCTTTTGTTATGTTAAAGGAGTTTTGGGATGGAATTGGTAGGGTAGGGTAGATGAAAAGAGTTTGAATTAAGTTAGCTTCAAGCTGCTCCTCTGTCACCCTAACATCATCCGTAGGCGACAAGAAATGATTGCCATGTAACACTTGGCAGCCTTTAGCAAAGGCAAACTCCAATCATTTAGGAAATGTTAGGAAGAAAAAAGTGAGAAGAGAGGTTATAGGATTAGGCTGTGTCACCCGAGGTGTGCTAAAGAGTTTGAGGTCTGTTTTGAATACAGTAGGAAGCCTATGGGGTTTGAGAAAAGTGGTGGGGTTTATATTTCCCGCAGAGCAGGCATCTGGCAACCACAACTAGAGTTCCAAGTGAGGTCTACTTCTTGTTTTTTGAGAATAAGCTAAGAGTGGTTCTTACATTTTTAATTATTTGAGACAGACTCTTGCCCCATCACCCAGGTTAGAGTGCCATGGCGACATCTTGGCTCATTGCAGCCTCCATCTCCTGGGATCTTGCGATCCTCCTGCCTCAGCTTCCTGAGTAGGCAGGACTACAGGTGCACTACAACGCCTGGCTAATTTTCGTGTGTGTGTGTGTATCTCTGATGTTACTTTTTTAGGAGATTCATGATGAAATATTGGGGGTGAAATATGTTGCTGCAATTTACTTGCAAATAGTTGAGCTAGAAGTATCTTGCACATACAGAAAAAAGGTGCTAAGGATGTAAGAGTAGGGTATAGAAGTGTACCTTTCACTATTCTTTCCACTTTTCTATAAATTTGAAAATTTTTAAATGAAAAGTTAGGGGAAGGTCCATCAATTGATGAATGGATAAACAAAATATAGTACATTCGTACAATGGAATATTGTTTAGCCATAAAAAATAAAGTGCTGGTTAATGTCAAAAATGGTATGCAGAGTGAAGGAAGCCAGACACAAAAATCTCCGCTGTACGATGCTGCTAAATGGAGTGTCCAGAAGAGAGGAATTTGCAGGGACTAGAATTAGATCAGTGGCTGCAGAGGCTGGGAGAAGGGCTGTGGGGGTGACTGATAAAGGGAACAGGGTTTCCTGTTAATGTGGTGACAGTGTTATGGACTTATATGGTAGTGATGGTTGTACAACTCTGAATTTATTGAAGAAGACCAGTTGTACACTACTAAGGAGTGAATTTTGTGGTATGTGAGTTGTATCTCAATGAAAAAACATGGAGGAGGATAAAGATAAGGATAGCATCCTTATCTCAGGGGGCTTGCTGTGTGCCAGCTGTTGGCTGGCTTTTCAGGGGATTTCAGAGGCCCTGCTCTCTAGGATGCTGGCTGTCTCATGAAAGGAGGCCTGGCTTGGGTTTAAGGCTTGCCCTGATCTTTTGCAGGACCAGGTTAGTTTGTCCTGCTCTGGCCCTTTTCATTTAGAGGAAGTCTGTATTCTCAAGATACTTTTTATGCTTTTCTATCACTCACCTCTTTGTCTTGACATAGGGCCTCCAGGAGACCTTGGGTTGGAGAGATGAGTGAGTCGGGCTGCGTCCCTTTGAGAAGCAGGCTTTGGCTGGCTTTTAGAGGCATCTGTGAGCTAAGATGTGTGAGTGCAAGCAAGGGTGATATGTTTTGATGTACACTGTGCCAGGCCCATATTTTCCCCTAGTGCTTAACCTTTTCAAAGGTCACAATCATTCTTGATGGATGGAATATTTGAAATAATGGCCTGAAAAAAAGAAAAACATATTTTACTGATAAAGAGAACTAATGAAAATGGCACTTTTGTGGATTTTTAGGAATTTTTCCATGTCAGCTGTCTGACTTGCTGTACACAATGCTGTTCTTTTAGCTTTACTTCTTTGAATTGATTTTGGTGGTGTCTTTTGACCAGTCTGGTGACAGACGTGTTTGCCCCTGGCAGGGCATGTGGCTGCTGTACACATGCTGATGTCATGCGCCTGATGGAAAGCGACAGCTGAGGCTTAGCAGCCAGGGTGGGAATCATGTGATGTGCACTGAGCAGCAGCTAGCTTCCCCTTTGTTTCAGAAATGGCTGGCATGTGGTTATTTAGGGCTTTTAATAGTCTCTGGTTTATAAAGTTCTTTTGATGGATTACCCTTGGAAGTTGAAATAAATTGATGACCAAGTTTACTCAGCAAATGAGGATGAGTGACATTTTAAGGTTAGGATTTTGCTAGACTCATGGAACACTAATTTTTTCATGCCTCATTTGAAGAGAAGATGTGTCTGGGAATGTGGGCAGATATGTAAATTATGTCTCCATTAAGTTTAGATATTATGTTACTGGCCTCTTCCTTTTTTAAGTTTGTCAAAACAGTCACTTTTTCTGTTTGAATTTACATCTGTATATATGTTTTTCTCTGTAACTATTTCTCTGCTAACGTTTTTTTTTTCCTTCTCGTGTATGTTCAGTATAGTATGAATATTGATGCCTACTGCTTAGTAATATTTAAATGAATTATGTCCCAGTGAAGAACTGTCTTAGATGTATAAGAAATTCTCAGTACAAACTACTGATTGAGTAGCATTGCCTGCACTTGGTCTAGGACCTCTGTTCAATGTTGATGTGAGTGGGAGAATAGTTTAAATCAGTGATTTTTTTTTTTTTTTTTTTTTGTGACAGAGTCTCACTTTGATGCCCTTGGAGTACAATGACATCACAGCTCACAGTAACCTCCAATTCTTGGGCTTAAGCGATTCTCTTGCCTCACCCTCCTGTGTAGCTGGGACTCCAGGTGCTCACCCCAATGCCTAGCTATTTTTAGAGACTGGGTCTGCTTTTGCTCAGGCTGGTCTCTAACTCCTGAGCTCGAGCAATGCCGTCTACCTCCCCCACGTTGGCCTTCCAGAGTGCCAGGGTTACAGGTGTGAACCACCATGCCTGACCCTAAATCAGTGATTTTCAGCTGGATTTTCAGGATCTTATGTATGTTGCAAAAAATTTTAAAGATCATTATTTAAATTATTTTTGAAAGAAGTTCAAAGCACAGAAAGTATATTCTTTTTTTTTTTTCCATCAACATAATTTAAGTGTGCTACAAAAGTTTAACTGTCGGTTCAAGTGTGCTGTGAGATAAAAAAGGTTGAAAGACACTGGTTTAAATACTGGAGCAACTGAGGGTTTTTTAAAAAAAAAACTCACACGTTCAGTTTGAGGTAGTTGTTACTATGTAGTTACTTTCAAGCTTATTACTTGTCAGTGCAGTAGCCATGCTTAATCATTTGGACTTAACTTTTTTTTTTTTTTTTGAGGAGCACACAGTTTTGACCATGTATTTTATACCTTTACTTTAGTCTTAAAAAGTAGAGCTTAAACTACCATAGCAAGTAATATGACTGCTAAAAAGGTACGTACTTAAACTTGTTGCATACCATAGTGTAATAACTTAGTTTTGGCCCCATTTAAAGGTTGTTATTCAGTAGAGGAGATTGTTCTGTGGATCAAAAACCAGATCTATTACTGGAACAGGAATTTTCTAACATTTTTGTAAACTGTTACCTAAGGATGAGACAGAAGTTTTTAATAAAGACAGGAAGGCTAGACAGTCTTTATATGAGATGCAGCGTCAGCTTTAGCTCATAAGTTTGTTTTTAAAATTTATGAAATGAAACCCATTAGAAATGTCTCTGGCTAGTACAGGACTCATTCTTTCTTTTTTTTTTTTTTGAGGCAAAGTCTTACTTTGCCACCCTGGGTGTAGAGTGCCATGGTGTCACAGCTCACTGCAACCTCAAACTCTCGGGCTCAGGCCATTCCCTTTCCTCAGCCTCTTTGAGTAGCTGGGACTATAGGTGCCTGCCACAACACCTGGCTATTTTTAGAGACAGGGTCTTGCTCTGGCTCAGGCTGGTCTTGAACCTGTGAGCTCAGGCAGTCCACCCACCTCGGCCTTCCAGGGTGCTAGGAATAGGCGTGAGCCACCGCACCTAGCCATACAGTGCTCTTTCTTGAAGTGTTTCTTTAGATGTGGAGATCCTGGTCGGGAGAGAGGCTTATGGTGTGTTAGCTGCCAGATGAACTATTACCAACCTTTTGGTCTCCATAGAAGTTGTATTGGGAAGGGTATAAGCCAAGACTTTGCATGTGTTTCCTTAGTGCTTTTGTCTGTCTGAGTCAAGGAAGTCAGTGATTTTTGAACTTTTGAGGGATCTCTACTGTTTTCCAAATTTTTCTAATGCTCTTGCCAGCTTTTCTAATCTAGAAATAGCACAAGATTTTATCTTTAGTCTGTAATTTTTTCTTTGCTTTATCAAGATCTCTGATTCTCAGGAGACCAGCTACACTAGGTGTCAGGCCCTGGCCTCTCTGGACAAGCATGAACTGCAATGTGTTGTCTCTTTGGGTACTAAGCATTATTTGTTGGGCACCTCATGGCACTGGTGGTTAGCCCAGTGAAGTGGGGGATCTATGCAATATTGCTTCTAAAACTTGCTTGTGCATGTGAAAGTCACCTGGAAAGTTGCTTAAGATGCAAATTCCTGGGTTTCAACCCCAGAGATGAAGATTCAGTAGAAGTGGGTTGGGTTTGAGGAGCATTCTAAGTAATTCTAAGCAGATAGTTCTAATACTTTGAAAAATTCTCAAGCAGGGGGTCCACAAACTCTGAAAAACTCTAGGATTTGATGGTATTTAGCACGTAATTAAGAGAAACCTACCCAGCATCTGTAGTAATTAAGTGTATTTCACTTAATTAATATGTTTTTGTCTGGAGACCCCTGAATGTGTCTGTAAACACCATTTTGATTATGTTGCATTTCTTAAAGGTTGGGATGACAGCAGTGATTTTAATGGCTTCATTGTATGTTGTTTTTATCCTTGAAGAGTATTACATGTTTTCAAGTGTGTTTTTCCTTCCTGTTATTTTAGGTTAAAGATAGAGGTCCAGAAGCCACTAGGAGATTTTTTAATTGGTTTTATTGGAGCATTAATTTGGGAGCAATCCTTTCGTTAGGAGGCATTGCCTACATTCAGCAGAACGTGAGCTTTGTTACTGGCTACGTGATCCCCACCGTCTGTGTTGGCCTTGCTTTTGTGGTCTTCCTCTGCGGCCAGAGCGTCTTCATCACCAAGCCTCCTGATGGCAGCGCCTTCACCTACATGTTCAAGATCCTGACATACTCCTGCTGCTCCCAGCAGAGCAGAGAACGCCGGAGTAGTGGGTAAGTACTTAACACTCATCACTGGCTGTTTGATATGACTGATTGATCCATTTAATTAAAATGATAGCTTGTGTTTGTTGTGTGCTTACTGTGTGTGGGGCACTGGGCTAAGTGGTTTATATGTCTGGTCTCCTTTAACCTTGGATTTGCTTGAGGAGATGATGTGTTTAACGTAATTCTGTCTTAAACACATGCCAGTGGACTGATTCTGGAGCTCATGTTCTTAAACCCACCGTGAAATTCCTTTCACTAAAATGGAATCTCTTAGCTGTTTAGTGGCAGATTATAAAAGCCGAAATTTACAACGGACCTAGAGGATAGAGAACACATTTTTTTTTATTTTAAAAAGCTTTGAAATACATTTGAATGCAAAAGTAGGCAATTGGATGTTGTCAGTACCTCTCAATACTCTTTAGAAGGTGAGCCTCTGCCTCTCACTCAGAGTTCAGCAGGTCAGCATGGGCTCCGTCGTCCAGTGGTGACTTGGTCACTCTTTGACAGAGAGATGTAATAGTAGAGTGTTGAAATGCACTTAAGGTAACCACTTCATCTTTGATTTTCTGGGACTTACCTAGTTTTAGCACTGAAAATCCCACAAACTGGGGTTTTAAAACAGAAAGTCCCGTGTCCTCTGAACCTCTCTATGTCACTGGCAGACTGTGACTGATGCTTGTTCCTGCTCGATGTAGGTTAATAAAAATCCAGATTTTAGCCTAAGAAGAAACTTCAGAAAATTTTGTGTTGTTTATTGTGGTATAATTTACATGATGTAAAATTTACCCTTTTCTCTGTTCAGTTCTCTGAATTATGAGAAATGTATTCAAACCATGTAACTAGCAGTGCAGTCAGGTATATAAACATTTCCATTAATCCTGAGAAGTCTTGGGGATCTTTTGTAGTCAGTCTCCTCAGGGAATATTTTGAACAGTTTAGAATTGCTGACAGTTGCTGGGCGGGAGAGGGATGACTCAGCCAAGGTGTTGTCCCTCATTGCTGCGTGGGGCTGATGCTGCGCTGTTCTGCAGGTGCGTCTCACATCTGTCCTGCTGCACTTCTCTCATTAATGTACCTGGAGCCTTAACAAGCTAATGTCTAGCATTCCTTCCATGTGGAGATTTGAAGCTACACCAGAATAGCTCTTATGGCCTGCTTTTTTGCTCCAGCCTGAGTGTCTGATTTCTTGAGCTGTCTCCATGTGGAGTTCTGGCTGATCCGACCACCCTAGGAACCTGGAGATGCTGGTGGGCTATTTTGATATTTCAGTTGTGTAATCAAAATTATAAGTGGTAGGGCCCTCCTAAAGAATTTTTTTTTTTTTTTATTGTTTGGGATTCATAGACAGTACAAAGAATTAGGTTAACTAATTGTATTCATTAGATAAAGTCCCTCTTATAATCGTGTTCCACCCCCGTAAAAAAAATTTTTTTAATTAAAGTAACTTGGTCTCAGCAGCAGACACCAGTCTTTGCAGGACCTTATTTTGATTAGGCAAGAGCAGTGTTTCAAATCCCTGATGTTTATTCTATAGGTAAATACCCATTAGCAAAATACAACCCTTTTCAGGAATGGTCCTTAAAATTTCAGTGTGTCTCTATGGCAGCATGAAGAGGGTTTTGAGTTAGGAAGCTTATTTCTTGTTAGGCTTATTTTTTGAAGTTGTCTTGGGCAAAAATAAAGAAGGACTAGTTTTCAGAAAAGTTGATGGTCTAAAGAATTCTCAAACTCTGCTCTTATATATGAAATGGCTCCGTGACGTTGGTCAGTGACCACACCAAGCCCACTTTCCCTTTTTGTGTGGGGAGATGGACTCAGGGTTGCCGTGAGGCCCGAGTGAGGTGGCGCGGGCAAGGCCCTCAGCAGGCTCCTGGTTCGTGGTACCTCCTCTGTTGAGGAGGCCTTCAAGCAGGTAGGCTTCAGAGGCTTGAGGGAGTGCAACACAGCTTAGCAGTTCTGTAGTTGTTGCACTCTGTGTCCTGTCCCAGGTTCAGCTTTTGGTCTGGGTTCATCTACTTTTTGAAGATGATTTCATGCTGATTTTAAATGAGAAATGAAAGTATAGTTTCTTCAATTCATCAGACGGAAGTGGAAATGGTCTTGAAGCTTTTTTCAGGTGTACGCCTCTTTGAGTTGAGGCTCCACAAGGATTAACGGACTTTCTTCCCATAGAATGTACATGTGCAGAAGTATAGCCTTGGCAGACATGGGGCGCAGGTGTCTTGAAATTGGCGGCAGGACAGTGGGCTCTTGTCTGTGTTCTGGTGTCGTTTGTGACCGTGCTCCCTTTGGGCCTGTGTGCGTTCAGAGTAGCACACTAACAGTGCGCTAGGGACCTGGTAAAGTTATAGGTGTGTATTGACGTGGCGGTTTTTTAAATATTTTATTGATATAAAGCAATAGTAATATAACTAGTGACCTATGTGAATGCTTCTTTGTGTGAAAATGGATTTGTTATTTGGCATTTAAATGTTTTTAGAGAAACACATTTACTCCAATGTGGTAAATCACTGGCAGTATCTGTGGTAGGTACATAAAGATTTAAATTTCCCTTTTGGAACAAAAGTAACTTGAAGATGTAATGAATGTTTTCAAATGAAAGTATGCACTTATATCTTTGAAATTAGTTTTACTCTGGAGCACTTTTCCCTGATTTTCCTCCCACTGGTCTAAGTGTCGTAAGGACAGGAACCTCATCCTTTGAGACATGTTCCTGTGTTTCCATCCCCCAGTTATTTAGTAGAAACATGGTAGGCTCGCAGCAGGTACCTAATGTGCATTTGTTGAATTGAATTCATTTTTCTTATCCAAAATTTTTCAGTTTTTAGCTTTTTCATTTTTCCCCACTGTGAAAGTCCAGATTTAAAATGTCACCTTTATAAGATAAAAATAATTTAAACTAGTGGCACCTTACTAAACTAGAAAGTGGGCATTTGCCATTTCTGAATTCCCACATTGGAAGCAATCTTAATGGTAGTTGATTATCACTGAGTGTTTCTGGCTTTAGAGAATAGCTAGCGTGTCCTTTCTTTTCTTCTGTTTTACCACTGAGATACTTAGTGTGTGTTGCTCCATTATATACTATTTTGGAGCTGGAGAAATCTGACAGGGCCTATTCATTTCATAAGTAATGAAGCAGCCCCAGAGTCAGTGACACTTGTTAGTACCAGGGAACACCAGGCCCCTGTTCCTGGCTGTTGACGGGCACATGTGAGGGCAAGGAGCAGAGGGGTAGTGGTGTCCTGCAGGGGTCAGGGCCTCAGGCTCAAAGCCAAGACTGCTCTGTTCCACTCCAGCTTTCTCTGCTATGAAATAAGGTCAGCAAGAGGTTTAACACCAGATGGGCTTAGGGTGCAGAGAGCACTTCCCAGGGGACATTCTCATCCCTTCCTCTTCACCACCACCAGCATCACCCTCCCTCTCAGCTCTTCCTCAATCTGGGAGATGGCGGCTTCCCTGCCAGAACTTAATAACCCTTCCTTACAGTCATACCAATGTCTTAATTTATTTTTTAATGTTTATTTTTTTCCTCTGAGACATATTTTATTATCAGACAAACCAGTGACTCAATTCAAAATAAACCAGCGTGGTTTAATTTAACATATTGGTATTGGCTGTTGGGTTTTGAGAGATGATAGATTAGCTAATTATAAAATCAGACAAATCCAGTGCATTTTTTTTTTTTTTTTCGTATGATGCTGTTGCTATTCCCAGCCTCAGATAAGGCTGCAGGCTGTCCTCTGCACAGGTAGATGTTGGGCAGTGGGAACACAGCTGGGACCACAGTCAGCCCAGTACAGTCTGTTGCCAGGCTGTGTTGTCCAGCCTCCTTTGAAGTGCAGTAGCTTTATTGCCCTTTAACTAAGTCCTTTCGTCAGTCCTTTCAGTACATTTTGTGATGTTTAGAAATAATTTAGGTAGCTATATTTGGTGTGTACAATTAGCAAGTGTTGGGATGAGTTGAAAGAAACTCAATACGTTGAGCTGGTTTCCTACCTCCAAACTTAATTTGTGACCAAATAATTGATTGCTGGGGGTGGAAGAAAACTAATTCCTTCATTTTATTTCCCAAAGTGAAGGCATTGGAGTCTTTCAGCAATCTTCTAAACAAAGTCTGTTTGATTCATGTAAAATGTCTCGTGGAGGGCCATTTACAGAAGATAAAGTGGAAGATGTGAGAGCTCTGGTCAAGATTGTCCCTGTTTTCTTGGCTTTGATACCTTACTGGACAGTGTATTTCCAAGTGAGTGGTGACAAACAGGTTTAATTTCCTTTACCTTCCTATGAAGCCTTCCCTAGCACTTGTTTTGGCCATTACTGAAGTATGTAGGACTCTGTGATTTTTATCCATGAGTCTGTAGAATCTTGGAATTTTTTTAGTTATTGATTCATTTTGGCTGCTTTAAATATTTTAAATCTCTTTCCAAAAAAGAAGTTAAGAATAGGTATGCTTCTGGTTTTCTAGGCCCCTCCTGCTAATTTAAATTTCTTGTTTGGATAACTGACAGTTCTTTTTCCAAATTGATCTCCAGAGGAGGATGTTTATGATGACCAAATAATTGACTTGTCCATTTTCAAACTTGAATCATCGTCTGTTTCTGGGAGTCACTGCTGTGTCTCATCAGAGTCTAGTTTAGGGGAGGGGCAATCTGCTTAAGGTTTTTGGAAAGCGTGGTTGATTCACATATAATAATATTGCTTTTTTTACCCAGATGCAGACAACATATGTTTTACAGAGTCTTCATTTGAAGATTCCAGAAATTTCAAGTATTACAACCACCCCTCATACGGTAAGGACAATTGAAATGATCTAAAAATTGTCATTTGAGGCTTATATATAATACATGAATTCCTTCTACTAACTGTAGATATGTTATAAATGTTAGCAGGGAGCATGAACTAAGTAAACATTTACTGAAATTGAATTTTTACTTAGCATTTTTTCATTGGTTATGTTATTTACTATATTAAGTTGACTAGTGTCAACTAAACTTTGATTAGTATTTTCATCTGATTCTTTTTCTTTTCTTTCAAAGCACAGAAAAGCAAATGTGGATCCATATAGAAATGTCTTTTCTCATTTCCAGTGTCTTTTTTCCTAGAGGTTGTTTGTTGTAGCCCTTTGTTGCAGAAGCATAAACACACCCCCTGTCTTGCCCAGCTCCCTGCGGCATGGCTCACCATGTTCGATGCTGTGCTCATCCTCCTGCTCATCCCTCTGAAGGACAAGCTCATCGATCCCATCCTGAGGAGAAATGGCTTGCTCCCATCGTCCTTGAAGAGGATTGCTGTCGGGATGTTCTTTGTGATGTGCTCTGCCTTTGCTGCGGGTGAGAAGCCCTTGCTCATGTCTCCCAAGCCTGGCTGTGTCTCACTGCTCAGTTGTGGGTGATTCGGAATATAGTAGGCATGTCTGTATCGTTCAGGAAATGGGTGCTTTGAGGAGACGCTGTATCAATTACTTTAAACCACTGATTGTTCTTTTCTCATTTTTTATTACATAAAGTTGAAAATTTTCTTCCTAAGTATATGTCATTTTTCTTCTAAAACTAAAACTATTGGAGTGCTCATTGAACTGAATTAAAGGAGGCTTGTTCTCTACATATTGGTGTAAAATTAGACTAAACTAGGAGTCTTTAATACCTGCCTTAAGGAAAATGACAGGACTGTAGCTTGCCCCTAATCCCCCTTTTAAAAAAAATATAAAGAGTATGGATGAACAGTCTAGATATTGAGGCTCAAATTAAACATATTGAGGGTTTGTTTAATGCAAAGCCCAAGTGAATCAGGTGTGCCATGATGTGACTTCTGTGTAGCCCACCAGGTACTGACCACAGGGACTTCTCAATCTGGGGCTCGAGCAGCCATGATTATTATTTATACAGCGTTTTTCAGGACCATCAATAAAGCATCTTGTAGCAAACATCTAGTTTTTAAGTTTAACTGTTACATTAATAACAGATGCTACCTTGACCTGCTTATGAATTCCAGGAATTCTGGAAAGTAAACGGCTGGACCTCGTGAAAGAGAAAACCATTAATCAGACGATTGGCCATGTGGTCTACCACGCTGCCGACTTGCCTATATGGTGGCAGGTTCCACAGTATGTGCTGATTGGGATTAGCGAGATATTTGCAAGTATAGCAGGTAAGGTTGCTTCAGTGTCAAAAGCCTCTGAGAAGTCATAAAATAATAATGTTTTTATTATACTGTTAAAATATATTGAGACAAAAATAGCATATTACTAGTGTATTTTTTGCCAGAGAGTTGTGGTTCAGAAAATGAATTGGCAGGTAAATACTAAACTCAAGATTCTCCTTTCTTGGTATAATAGTAGCATTCCCCCCATTAACTACCTTACAGTTGCCCCCGGAAGAGAGAAGAGCCGCAGCTCACTGGGCGCCCCTGCTGTGCCGGTGTCTCCTGGCAGAGCCCTCTCTTAGTGACTTGGTAGCCCAGCCCACAGCTCTCAGCTCAGGGTTGGTGGTTTAGATTTAGGTAAAGAAACAAATCTAATTTTTTAAAAACATGTTTTCACAGGTCTCTCTTTCCTTGTTAGTGAGATTCTTTAGTGGTATGGACAGTGCATTCTGGGTAGAGCTGTGTGGCTGCCAGGAGCAAGAGAAAAGAGAAAGCTCGTGACAGGTAGAGGCTGGGCGGACTGGATGGGTAGCAGTGGGCAGTGATTTTTACCTCTCAGGAAACTCATACAGAATTGCTAATGAATTTGAGAAGGGAAGATATCCCAACAGAATGGTCTTTCGTTTAGAATACATTGCAAATCTCCATGTCTAGTTATTATAAAAATCTGCATTTATAAATGGACCTGCTGAAATTGCTTTAAAATATATTACACGTGAAGTGGAATCCTTAAGTAGATTTTCCAATTTAGAGTATGTCCTTTGTCTAAACTCCTGTTACTTGAGAATGTAGGAAAATCTCGTTTCTTTAATCTCTGTTTTCCCATGAGGAACAAAAAACTTATCAAGAGCTAACAAATCACATTTTACCTTTATGTTGAGAGCAAGCAGTTAACTTTCTGCTTCATTGAACTTTTTGGGAATTGTCCTAGTGGGTGGGAGAATAAGCAGCTTGTCCTGAGGTGAGAACTGTCTTCACAGTAGAGAGGGGCTTGTGGCTGCCTAGAGCTCTAATCCCCAGAGTGACCTGACCCTCTGCTCACTCTGTCCCTCAGTGCTCCTCTCACAGAAACGACTCTCCTTTGTCTTTCCTTAGGTCTAGAATTTGCATATTCAGCTGCTCCCAAGTCCATGCAGAGCGCCATCATGGGCTTGTTCTTCTTCTTCTCTGGCGTCGGGTCGTTCGTGGGCTCAGGACTGTTGGCTCTAGTGTCCATCAAAGCCATCGGCTGGATGAGCAGCCACACAGACTTGGGTAAGAGCCAGCGCTCTTCTTTGTGAAGGTAACCGGTGATGGAGAGGAGCGGTGCTCACAGCTGCCAGGGGGTGTTTGTGAGCCTAGCTGGGCCTGTCCCCAGAGGTATCCCCTTCCTCGCCTTACATGGGACCACTCACATCACTTTGTTTACTTACATCATTCACAGTTTCTCTTCAAATCCCATTGCTGTGATCCTTGTTCTCATTTGAAATATCCTTGTGGGTAGACTGTCTTCTCCACCTCAGTGCTAGCACTGTTATTACGAGGCAAATGAAATATGTATCACAATATTTAACCTGGTTTTGTGTTTTCTTTTCCTTTTAATTTTTTGATATTAAAAAGACAGGAATAGATAATAAGTCACTTTTTAAATAAAACATACTGCTCATGCTCAATCATGATGGGACTTTACAGTTGATACCAGTAGGTGGCGTCTTAGGTATTAAACTACAAAAGATCAGCACTTTCCTTTCTCCAAATTGATAATAGCTTTAAATGGACCCAGGAGGTGAAGGTTTCTTTTTTCTTTTCTGTCTCTCCCTCTATTTTTTTACGTTTTATCTACAAAAACAATCTAAGCTTTTCCTTGTATAGTCCTGCAGCATTTACTCAGGTCTGGTAGTAACTTAGCCACTTTAGGTTATAAATCTCCTTGAAAATCTGATGAAAGTTCAGGCACTTTCCTCCAGAAATTGCAGAATTCTCAAGGTCCTTCCATGATTGACTTAAAATTCCTGTCCTAGCAGATGAGTTCAGGCCTCCCTGGTCTTAGTGTGAGGTCCAGGACAAGCCCCGTTATCTTTCTGCTCTCTGGCTGTGAGAACCTGCTCTGTGGCAGGCGCCTTTGGGGCTTCCCTGCATCTCACTCTATCCATCCCTTCTGAGGATGGATAGCTTGTGAGGTTGGGTGTAGTGATGTGGTGTGTTCTGAGAGTTCTCACAGACCCCAGGTGCCACAGAACCTGGCTTAGCACATGGAACAGACTCCCTCCAAAGACACACTTGTCTTTTAAATACCAGAGTCTGCAGTTGTTAAGATAGAGATTGTGCTTCCTTGCTTTTATTTTATCTTTAAATCTATCACAAGGATTGGCTGGTTCTTGTTATTATTACTGTTCTCCAGTCATTTAATCTCCTGATTACTAATTTAATTTAACATCTGAAAATTTGCCTCTATCTCTCACTCCTCTCCGGGAGGCTGTCAAGAACTCCATTTGTGATATGTCAGCATACGTGGGGAGCCCAGGTCTGTGGGCTGCTGTCCCCATGAGCGGGAGACCTGTCTGCTTGCTGTCCACAGCAGCCTGTGTGCACACCACGGGGGAGAGGTGTAGGCTGTTCTGTCCAGTAGCTCCCAACGTCCTGGTTGAGGAGACAAAGGCTGTGGTGTGGGAGGTGGACAGACAAATACCCACTCCTTGTCTCACTCGGGAGATTCAGGGAGAGAATTCCCTGAGTTCTCCAGAGTCTGCCCGCTGTGCTGTGTTAAGGAGCAGAGCAGCAGCTCTAAAACCAGATTCCTGGCTGCCTGGCTGCCCCTTGTTCTGGGCTCTGCTCGAGACACCTGCCTCAGCGTCTTGTCATTGACACTGGAGGTGACTTTCTGTAAAGTCCCAGGGCTGTGATTTGAAGGGCATGCCCCAGATTGTTACATTGTTTCCTTCTTTACCCATCTTCCTAGCATGCTGTCTTTTTAGTAGTAGTAGTAGTGGTATTTACATTGGGAGTAAGATCCCCACTATAGTAAAGTGTTCTGATTTTTTTATTTTGGGGGGACAGTCTCTCTTCTAATCTAGAGTGCCGTGGCCTCAGCCTACCTTACAGCAACCTCAGACTCTTGGGTTCAAGAGATCCTCCTGCCTTAGCCTCCCAAGTAGATGGGACTCCAGGTGCCTGCCATTAACTCCTGCCTAGCTTTTTTATTTTTAGCAGAGATAAGGCCTCCTTTTTGCTCAGGCTGATCTCGAACTCCTGAGCTCAAGTGATCCTCCTGACCTTGGCCTTCCAGAACCCTGAGATTACAGGCTACCGTGCCTAGCCTGGGACCCTGATCTGGAGGGCACAGCTGGGTGTGTCTGGGTCCAGGTCAACGTGGAGAGTGGTTTAAACCCCTCTTTGCATCTTTGCTTAGTTATCCCTCCACTGTTGTACTTTCCCTGTCTCCTCTGTGCCAGAGAACCCTTCCCAACCATTTGCTGTCTGTTACTTGTCAGTAGTGTTCCCCTGTACGAGCTTGTCACCAGTGACTTGTCCATCCTGCTGTCCCGGCGTGCAGCGGTTTGCATAGTGCTGCCTTGGACATTCCGCACATGCAGCCAGTGGACAGGCACTCTAGTCCTGCCTCATCACACACCACAACCCCATTGCTCACCGTCTTCCTATGTAATTATCCTTCTGTCTGTGACGTGGCCAAAAGCATGAGGTGGTGGTGCTCTTCTGAATACCCTGTGTAATCCCACACTGAGACAGACCCTGGGAGCACAGTGTGCACTGGGTCACTGGCTGGCAGTGTCACCTCTTCTCCACAGGGTAGCACGGTGTGCAGTCCACGTGGCCTGCCAGCTTTGAATTTTGGAAGTTTACATGACGTAGTAGCTGGGGGGGATTTCTGTTTCAAAATCGACACCTAAAGTGATATCATTGATATTTTGATGCCAACCTTGTCATGACAACATCACATGATAATCTGGAATAGTAGTGACAGCAAACATCAGGTTCCAGGCAGGTGGGGTTTCTGTCTCCACCAAGTGCCCATGATGGAGTCTGGCAGTAGTAAGGGCTGACTTAGTATTTTAAAATAAATTCTGAAAAGCAGAACTACTAGATATTAAAGGTGTTAACAAATATCTTCCCAAATCAATAGACACAAGAAATTATTATCTTCTACAACCTAAGTGAATGAGAATTCTTTAAAAATATGTGAGAACTTAATTATACAATCATGTATGTCTGTTTATGATGTTTGATAAATGCATTGTTAAACATCTGATATTAATTATATGTTCAGCTAGAAAAAGGAAGGAAGTTTCAGAATAACCTAACTTTAAAAAGATCTGTAGGGGGAAGGAAGTCTCACTTTTTTAAAATTAGCAAATTAGCAAGTGCTTTTGAAGCACATCAGAAAGCACAGCAACTTTGATTCCTAAGTACTCACTTCCTCTAGTGATACTGCCGACTGGATGCGTCTGTTGACCTCGTCTGTGTGTGAGCAGGCCAGCGATGCTTTCCAGCTGGTGGCAGGTGGTGTAAATGATGTGATGTTGGCAGCCTTGGGGGGGGAGGGAGAGGCAACATGGCCACGTGGTGGGCTTGGTCTTGTGGGGACACTGGGCTCACTCTGTGTGTGTCCTAGGAAGTACTCACTTCCTCTAGTGAGTACCATCATCTAGGAAGATGGTAGGTGTGCTACCACACAAGTAGGTGTGCTACCACGTCCACACACCCTTTTTGGGTCTCCTCCACCCTGAGTAATAAAGGTGGCCAGTGCTTTTGGAACTGGAGACTACCAGTTCACAGACCTGTAGTTCTGGACTCTGACATGGGGATCATAACCATGGACATGAGGACAGCCCTGGCTGTTTTGGGCACTGCCTTCAATACTCACCTATACCTTTATCCTGTGGTAACACCATCTGGTAGGTTAGTACTTTCCCATTTTATAGATGAGGACACTGAGCTCTGAGATGTCAGACACTTGGATTTGAACCTAGTCAGTTGGCCCCAAGTTCATGGTCCTAACTTTGCATTGTTCAGCCTCCTTATGATGTATTAGGAATTAAAACGTTGAGTATAAAATCCCTTAATACTGCTCGGGACATAGTTGAATATTCGTTGTGTTGAGCTGTTTGTATTAAGCTATCCAGATACACCCAGTATACATCAATTTTGAGGATGCTAGAACCTGGAAAAGTTGCAAAAAACAGACTCCTATTTCCCTATCATGCTCTGGTACCTTGGAACATGTGCTCCGTGTCAGTGATGTCTGTAGGGAATCAGAGTGCAGCGTGTATTCTAGTGCTCTTTGCATCTTGAGAGTGTACAGATTCTGGGCCCAGTTTCAGAGAACATCCACTTCAGCTTAGACAAGGAGAAACTAGCAGGTGCTGTCTTACAACCCTTGTGCCTACCTTCCTCGTAAGTTCCGAGCCAGGCAGAGCTGTAAGGGCAGGGGATTCCTTTCAAGTTGCTGAGGGGGACATGCATGACAAAGGACAGGGAGGAGATGGAGAGAGGCTGAGTAGGTGAGCACTGTCCCCCGTTGTTTAATGGGTGGTTTACTTTTCCCCGTTTTCTGCTGGGAGGTTAATAAATCTGAGAAGTAGCACTTGGCATTTCCTCTGCCCCAGCTTCTCTAGGGTGGAGTGTGACCACCATCTCGTTCACCCCTGACTTTCTGGGCTGCATGTGGACTTTGCTGAGTCCCAGGGCCTGTGACCACTATTGTTCACCTCACTGCATTTGCTTCTCTGACCAGCTCCCCTGGCAGCTCTGTAGCACCTCACAGAGGAGGGTGGGTGTGAGGAGCCTCACTGCCCTCAAACGGCTTCTGCAGTGCGCTGAAAGAGAGTGCTTGTGTATATTGAATTACAGAGATGCGATTATTTTTTTCGTGACCATAGTTAAAAGTCACCCTGACCTTAGTAGGACCCAAATTAAACAGATCTTGTAAGTTACCTCTGGAAACGCAGCTCACCCACCTCTGTCCTGCTTGTTTTCTCTAGGCAATATTAACGGCTGCCATTTGAACTATTACTTTTTTCTTCTGGCTGCCATTCAAGGAGCAACGCTCCTGCTCTTCCTGATTGTTTCTGTAAAATACGACCATGACCGGCAGCGAGCAAGAGCAAGCGGGGCGCCCAGCAGCGG
This sequence comes from Loris lydekkerianus, assembly GCA_963574355.1. NCBI lineage: Eukaryota > Metazoa > Chordata > Mammalia > Primates > Lorisidae > Loris > Loris lydekkerianus. The sequence continues at coordinate 19,359 of CAUYPK010014270.1, forward strand.
GAGGACCTGAGCCTGCAGCGGCTCCTTGCCCTGATGTGTTAGGACCGCCTGGTGCCTGGAGAGAGTCAGCGTGGTAAAAGGTCTGACTTGCCGAGACTCTCATGTTGCCTGGATTGGTTTCTTCCTTCCTCCTGCCCAGATGAGCTAAGTCAGTGCCTCACTGAGTTTGTCTCCCCTGCGCCCAGCCTTCCTGGAGAGGAAATGAAGGTTTTCAGCGTGTTGCTTCTCATCATCGAATGTCCCTCTGTGACTCCTGTAGCTGTTTCTCTTTCGCAAAGACCCTCAAATGGGGTGACAGAGTCTTGGGAGACTACTTGTGTGTTGGTTGGCATCCCAGTTTCTTAAATACGTCTTTCTTCCCACAGCCATGGGTCTCAATTCTTTTTAAAACAATAAATAACATCTCCTTACATTGAAGAAAGCAAGGATCTTCTTTTTAAGAGAGAAAAGCGTGGTTGGATGCTACAGGGATTTTATCTAAAGGTCATACTTCTTTCGTAAGCCACAGATCTTGCCATTGCCAGGGTTTTTGGTATAGGCTGGTACTGAATATATTTCGTCTGCTGCTTCAGAAAATACTCAATTTTTAAAACCATTGACATGACTTTTTTCTCTCTCTTTTTTTTTTTTTTCTTGAGAAAGAATAGACTAAGATTTATTTAAGACGCGTGTCCTGTCTCAACCTACAGAGAATGACTTAGAGGGTGTTTTAAACCCTAGTCAGTCCTTACATGTAACTTTGTTTTGGGTACTGTTAAGACTAAAGACTGATCATGGTTGAATGTAAGGAAAGCATTCTCTTGAACAAAACTGGTATAATTAAAAATAATCGATTAAGTGTGAACTTGAGCTGTTTGATATCCATCAACTTTTGTATTGTTATTTTACAGGTATCTGGGGGTTCTGAGTTTGTTAAATAAAGTATTCAGTATTTGTCGTCGTAATCTTGGCATGTCTTTATTATTAAAAGCATCTCAAATTTGAGGCCCGTAACCTGGCGCTTTGCACAGTCCATGCACAGTTGTGGTTTATTCTGCGTTGACGTCAGGATTTGGAGGGTCACGGAGAGCACTACTCCACACATAGGCGTTTGCTAACCCCTGAGCCTACTGGGCTTTAAAATAAGGTCTCGTTATTTGGAGAAAGCAAAAACACGCCGAAACCTCTCATGTCCTTGGTGTTGTGATACAAAATTCAGGGAAACTGCAGAGAACCACAAGGAAATCTGGACAGTGGAGTCAGGAGAGGGTGCAGACTGGTGACTCCAGTCATCACTGGGTCCTAGAAGGGCCAGGGGTGTGAGTCTAGGTTATAAAGAAAGAGGGTTGAAAAGCACTGCTCCAGGAAGGATTTCATTCTTCAGAGATGGAACTCACATCTTCAGGGCATGTTACATTTTAAAGATTACTAACCCATGGGGTCTGAAGTTAGTTTTTCTTTTTAAGGCATTTGTAGTGAGAGGAGAAAGAGAAGGTCATGTTGTGAGAACCCCAGACGTGTCCTTGTGTGTCCTGCTGTTGACATCCTGGTGGTGCAGAGGGCAGGTGAGCAGCAGGTCCCCTCAGGGCCTCCCTCTGCCCCTCTCACCAGCCCAGTGAGGCGTATCCTCAGTGAGATTAAGGAAAGCTCCAGAAAGTCAGTGAAGGACTGACAAAGTTACCAGGGTGACAGCCCGTGATTTTGTAGAGTGGCAAGAATTCTCCAAGCATAGAGCTCGTAGGTGGGGGTGCTGGACAGCCTTGTCTTAAGATTTGCTCTTTGGCCCCTTCATTCCAGTTGCTGACACAGAGCTCTTAGGACCTTTGTAATGTCCTGGGTGATGGGAGCCGCTTTTATTTGTTTAGGTCACTCTTGGGCTTCTGGACGGGCTCAGAACAGGACTGGCTGCCAGGGGAACCAACCACATGGTCTAGTGGGACTTGCAGCCCTCCCCTTCCCACCTTGGGAACCAGTGGCTGCTGGAGCTGCTGCCTAACCATTTTAATAAAACTTAAACATTAAAAAAAAAATTCAGGCTTGGCGTCCATAGCACAGTGGTTATGATGCCAGCCACATTAAAAAAAAAAACAAAACAACTCACAGACCAGGTCGGGAGAGCTCCATGCCCCTGCCACATGCCCGGCTGGCCCTGTGCACTCCTACATCTTTTATAATAAATGAACAAATACAAGTAACATTTCCCTGTGTTGTATGAGCTATTCTAGCAAATTAACTGAACCCAAGGAGAGGGCACGGGAACTTCAATTTAGAGTTATTTGGTCAGAAGCCCAGGTGCTGGCCTCCTGTTGTGACTGACGTCTGCAGTGGGTTGTGAGCAGGACTGAGCCCCCAGCCTGTGGGGTCTGACGCTCTCCAGGTGGGTAAGGGCAGAGCTGTGTTAGAGGATGGCCATTTGGTATCTACTGGGAAGTTGCCTGGAGTATGGGGAAATGGCCTTCACATCTGATGTCAGAAGTGCTGCATGACAGTAAAGAGAGAACTTTTTTCTCCAGATGACTTAAAATTTCCAACTGAATCTTGTAGTGGATGGCTCCGTTCACCCTATGGCACTAAACAGTAATTGAATAAACAACATGTGTGCCCCGAATGCTTCAGTGAGTGTCAGATTTATCAGCCTCGTAAAGCAAGTGTCTGCACACTTCAGGTGGAGACACTTTGTATTCTCAGGTCAGGTCGGACAGAGCTTTCTACTTCTCCACTGTTCCATGTGCAGACGTGAAGAAGAAGTTCTTACTCTCAGCTTTACCAGGGCCTGTCAAGCTCATGCTCCATAACATCACCCTGAGGCCACAGTCTGTGTGTCTTGCTTTGAACTTGCTGAAAAGCTCCTATTCCAAGGATTCGCTGGAGCCACGTGCAGGGGCTGAGGTGGCCTCTTCTGGGCTGGGGACAGTGTGGTGCTGTCTCATGTTAGTTTCAAAACAGCCGGTCATTTCAGGTTACACGGGGCCCATCCAAAGCCCTGATCACTTCTAAATTCTAGGTAATAAAAAATGGATGATCTTCAGTATTACACCTAATTGTCCCACTTGGTGCAAGATTATTCCATCACTTCAAAATCAAAGCATATTAAGGAAGAGCCCAGCACTGTAATAACTGGAGATTGCCATGTACCACAAAGTGATTCACTATTATTAAAACTGGCCAAATATTTTATGGGGATTTTCAAGTAGAGTGAAGTCATTGGAGTAAATATTGTAAAATGTTCATTTTAAAACCTTGTTCTTTTGGAAATAGGACCTTTGAAAGGAAATAATACCTGAAACGTGATTTGTTGAATTAGAGCATATTAAATAAAGGGAGTGAAGGGAAAAAGAAGCCAATGGCTCAAGCTGGATAGGGATGTGGGAAGTCAGCACTGGCTGATTTCCACGGCCGCTGCCAATGCTCAGGTTCTGATAGGGCTGCTGGAGATGAAGCCAGCTCATGGCCAGGGACCTGATTCCTTCTCTGTTTTACCCAGTCCCGCTAGACCAGCGGTTCTCAACCTGTGGGTCACAACCCAAGGGACTGTATTAAAGACTTGTGGCATTAGGAAGGTTGAGCACCACTGCCCTAGACCAATACCTTGTGAGGTAGGGTCTTGTGTGCCGCAGGCAAGCTGGCAGAAACCTCTGCTCTGTGCACTGGGCCACACTGTTTCTAGTGGCATCAGGACCAGTGAAACCAGTCGGACATGAAGTCTGGGAAGAGGCAGGCTGCACCTGTGTCCCCTGACCTCTAGGGTGCTATCCGTGGGACTTGAAGTTAGACAGGTTTATTGTATAATTCTCCATATGTGTCCCTAATGTTCCCTATGGTTAGTTGGTTTTTTTGATTTGTTTTGGTTCATTTTAGAGCTAGGGCACTGCTCTGTTGCCCAGGTTGGATGGAGTACAGTGGTGCGATCCTGAGCTCAAGTGAGCCTCCCACTTAAAACCTCCTGAGTAGCTGGGACTACAGGTGCCCAGCTAATAATTTTTTAATTTTTTACAGTGAAGGAGAGAGGGACCTCACTATGTTGCCCAGGCAGGTCTGGAACTCCTGGCCTCAAGCAGTCCTACCTCGGCCTCTCAAAGTACTGAGATTATAGCCCTGGACCACTGTGCCTGGCCTCACTTGTTTTTAAAACTTTTTTTTTTTTTTTCCTGGAACTCTCTAGTCATTAATCATTAATTTCTACAGAGTCCAAATGCAAAACGAAAGGTCTCTGCCCATCACAAGTGATGACAGGGACGGGCTGGAGGGATGTGTTTGGAATCATCTGTGTAGGCAGGTGACTCTTGAAGCCTGAGCTATGTGAGGGCCAGAGTGTGACAGAGCAGGGCTCTGACCTTCCCAGGCTAAGGGGGTGTCTGGAAGCCAAGTGAAGGAAGCCTCCCTGGGGAGCTGGGGTAGGGCATGGCCATGCTGTCACAGGCTCCTGCCCTGGCCCAGAGGTGGCAAACAGCTGGAGGTGAGAGGAGAAACTCCAGGGAATCACAGAAAGGAAGAACATGTGGGGGTAAGAGAGGTTTTCACTCCTTTTTTTTGTACAGATGGAGAAATGACAAGCTGCCCTCATGCAATCCCAGCATCTGTGTGCAGATCTTGGGTCCTCTTGCTGCCAGGGCTGGGGGTCTGGGGCATCTGATAAAGAAATCTCAGCACGTCGAAGCCACCTGCGTGAGGCCCTGATGTGTTGTCAAAGAAGGTCATCATCAGTCAACACACCTTCCACACGGGGCCGGTGCACATGCAGAGACTCCTCCCTCTCAGACCAGCAGTGCTAGGAGCCAACAACATTAAAGTTTGTTTGACAGATCCAGACATGATCTTTACATTTACTATGTAAATTCACTTCGTGGGTAGAAAGAGGGACATGAATAAATATACCAGTCTTAGAAAACTGAATTAGGAAGAAGGGAAAATCCCCTGTGAACTGTGTCATCCAAACTGCCCGAGCACAGCACATCAGCTAGGAAATGAGCATGAGCTGCCACCTCATCTTTTCATTTTTGGTCTAGAATTTTAATTTTTCCACATCCCGAACACAAACGTAGTATGTTCCTGAAAGTGGAGTAAATTACGGCAGGTGCCTTCCGCCCACAAGAGGTCAGACATGTGCTCCACTTACTAAGGGGTATTAAAGGTCGTGGCATTACCCACATGGCTCCTGCCTGAGCCCTGACCCGCCAGCCAGAGGCTCATCCGTGAAGCTGCTTTCCACCTCCTCGCTGTGATCTAGCGCCCCTCAGGGACATCTGAAAGAGGCACTTGGGCTGCTACGAAGTGATCTCCAATGCTGACACTGACAGCCAGAGGGCTTGTGAATGTGTAACTTTGCCTGACGGAAGGAACCTTTGAGATGAGGAGGGTCTCCTGTGTTGCCCAGGTGGACCCAGTGATCATAGGATCCTTAGGGGTGGAGGAGGATGTGAGGGTGGGAGAGAGGGTGGAATGATGTGTTTTGCGGGAAGAAGTCACAAGTGGAGGAAACGGGGTCTCCATGGAGCCTCCAGAAGGAGGGCAGCCCTGCTGACACCCTGAGTTCAGCCAAGTGTTTGAGTGCATCTGGGCTGCTCTAACAGAAATGTCAAAGGTAGGGCAGCTCAGACAACAGAAATTTATTCTCCGCAGTTCTGAAGTCTGGGAAATTCAAGGTCAAGTACTGGCCCATGTGATTCCTAGTCAGGGCCCTCTTCCTGGTTTGCGCACAGCCTGTTTTGGGCCATATCCTCACATGGAGGCAGGAGAAATCATTTCCCCTGTCCTTATAAGGGTGCCAGTCCCATTCATGAGGGTGCCAGCCTCCTGACCTCACCATCTCCCAACACCATGGCCCTAGGGACCAGGCAGCAACCTCTGAATCTTGCTGGGAGTGACAAATACGCAGTCTGCTGTGTATCCAGGGGGTCCCATCTCAGACTTCTGACCCCCAGACTTGTAAGATAACTAATTTGTGCTGGTCTAGGCAGCCAAGTTTTTGATAATCGGTCAAGCGGTACCAGAAAACTGGTAGTAGAGGGTGTGTATTTGAATGTGGTGAGACTTACAGGCCATAATCACACACTTGGTAATGTGTCTGAAGCTACAGAAGCCATCAATCATTTTATAAAGTTCAGCGTTCTTTCCCAAGCATGTTTCATCTGGGGACATCAGGGAGTCTTTACCTGGTGACAGAACAGAGGACCAAGATCTGGCACAAACCTGAACAGGGTGTCCAAAATCTTAGCAACCAAATAAATAACATTTTAGGGCAGTATTTTTAAAAAGCCAAAATTAATGCAAAAAAATTACACTATAAACAACACAGCACACTTTCCAATAGAGGCAGGATCTGTCTGCCGAACACTGTACAGTCATGGTCATGGGGTTTCTTAGTCTGTGGACTTGCCTACTTACACAACAGAGTGACCCAGCATGCCCCATAAGTCCAGCAGCATCTCTGAGTACCCTGACTAATCATCAGGGGGTGACTTAGCTAACGCCATTTCAGAGAGCTGGAATTTGCAGCTTCACTTCTGCAGAGGTCGTCCGTGTCTTCGGGAAGAGGAGGGTACACACAGGTCAGGGATGATCAGAGAAGCTTCTGTGGATTTATGCTCAGCATTCTACATGTTAAACCCACTCAAAGCCTGGTAGACCCAAAGGACTTCTTACTTACTGCCCTTTAGGGCTCAGATATTTCCAAGACATAAACCAAACCACAACATCAGCAGTTTTCACACTAAGTTCACATTGCCATTCACTGTGAGTCATGATACCTACTGGAAACAAAGTCAAGAAAATCAGCAGAGGTCATTCACTCATTTGGTCATACTCATTCCCTCAGCAAATGACCACCCATGTACATCATGTACCAGCTCTCTGTTATTTTTTGTTGTTATTGTTGTTTTTGAGACAGAATCTCACTGGATAGAGTGCCATGGCATCAGCCTAGCTCACAGCAGCCTCAAACTCCTTGGCTCCTGGGACTGCAATCATCCACTATGGCTCCTGGCTGGTTTTTCTACTTCTAGCAGAGACAGGGTCTCACTCTTGCTCAAGCTGATCTGGAACTCAAGCTCAAGTGATCTTCTTGCCTCAGCATCCCATGGTGGGATTACAGCCTCAGACACCATGCCTGGCCACCAGCTCCCTTTTAGACACAGTTGGTGAAGCCGGGAAGGAAGGGAGCCGAGTCTCAGCTCTGCTGGAGTTCATGTTTTAATGACAAAGACAAACACGTGGGCAAACAGTAATGGCTCAGATAGTGAAAAGTTTGTAAAGAAAAACAATGGAAGGTGCTACACTGACATGATGCAGATGTAGAGGAAGGTGTCTGCCTCAGGCTGACTTGTCCAGCAAAGTCTATCTGAGAAGGTGGCGCCTGAGCAGACACCAGGAAACCAGGACACATCTGCAGAATCTCAAAGGACAGAGTTGTGGGCAGGGAGAACCCAGGCAAATTCCCAGCATTGGGAGAAAGCTTGTTATGTGCAAAAACCAGAAAGACAGGAGGGAGCCAGAGGTGGGCAGGGGTGGGCCTTGGAGGATGGCAGAGGCAGAGCAGGGCTTCAGAGTGCTCCTCTTTTTGAGGATAGCCCCACCTTTGCTCAAGGCTCTGCCACAAACCCATTCCTTGTCCGCTGTTGCCCATTCAGCCTGCTCTCTAGTGGCTGAAATATAGAACTACAGGCTATTTTCTTTCTTTTTCTTTTTTTTTTTTTTTTATTATAAATCATAGCTGTGTACATTAATGTGATCATGGGGCACCATACACTTGGTTCATAGATCGTTTGACACATTTTCATCACACTGGTTAACATAGCCTTCCTGACATTTTCCCGGTTATTTTGCTAAGACATGTACATTTCACATTTGCCAAGTTTTACATATACCCTTGTAAGATGCACTGCAGGTGTAATCCCATCCACCCCTTCCCTCTACCCACCTCCTCCCTCCCTCCCCACCCTTTCCCTTTCCCCCCTATTCTTAGATTGTAACTGGGTAATAGCTTTCATGTGAAGGTCCTAAATTAGTTTCATAGTAGGGGTGAGTACATTGGGTACTTTTTCTTCCATTCTTGAGA
>CAUYPK010014275.1:0-17071 GCA_963574355.1 Loris lydekkerianus
CAAGCAGTATCACTGATTGGTCTGCTACAATAATAAACCCATCACTTAAGCTGCATGCTTGTATCTTTGGGTTTAATGAGGCCTGTGGGACGGAAAAGCATGACTTAAAACATTTTTACACAAATTTAGCAATATTCCTCAATAGTACAACCATCACCCCAAACACCCAACTTTTAAACTCAACTCAAGGATGGGTAGGGCGGCTCACACTTGTAATCCTAGCACTGTGGGAGGCCCAGGTGGGTGGACTGCTTGAGCTTACAAGTTCAAGACCAGCCTGAGCAAGAGCAAGACCCCATCTCTAAAAATAGCCTGGCATTGTTGCTGGAGCTATAGTCCTAGCTCCTGGGGAGGCTGAGGCAAGAGAATCGCCCAAGCCCAAGAGTAAGAAGTTGCTGTGAGTTTAAGTTTGTGAAGGGAAAAGGTGGAAACCAAATAAACACATGTATATGTATAGAGAAAATTAAAAAAAAAAAAAAATAGAGGTTGCTGTGAGCTATGATGCCACAGTACTCTATCAAGGGGAACAAACACAACTCAATTTAATAGGCCTTTTTTTCTTCAGCCCATCTATCTAATTAGGCATCAAGTTTTTCTTTGTATGATATATCTTTAATCCACCCAAGGTCCTACATAAGGGAAAACAGTTCAGAATGGATAGGAAGGGCAAAAGTTTCCTATGCCAATTCCTTTTTTCCCAAGGGTTAATCTTGTGCTGTAGGAGACAGCCATTAACATAAATTCATAAATCAAGACTGGCATAAAGTCTCTGTGTCATGGATGTGCTATGGAGGCAAATGGAAGTATGAACTTGAGAACAGAATCTACTTAACACCAGCCAGTGGAAAGCCCAGTATAGATGCAGCACTGACATGACCACATCTTTCAATTTATCAAAAAAAATCTGGATCTTTATGCAAAATATTCTGATTTTTAACTACTGGCAGCTACATCAACATTTTTAAAAACACTATGCAAGCCAAATCTGAGTCTTCAGCATTCAGCTTCTGTTGATTAGAACATCCCACACACATCTATCTTGAAGCAGTTGGACAGCTTAGTGGTTGAGAAAGCTCAGTCACTTACTAGCTGAGTGATTATAGGCAAATGCTTCAACAGACTCCCTGTAAAACAGGAACAATAATACCTACAATGCTCACTTATAGGAAGATTAAATGAATTAATTCATGTAAAGGGCTTACAAGAAAGCCTTATACAAAATATATGCTCAATAAATCTCAACTATTCTTACTCTCTTTGTTCAAAATATAGCTGATCTCTTCGATTGTGACTGTTTCAGAGGTCACCTTCTCCAGGTGTAACTCCTTAAAACTCCACAATGTTGGCTCAGCACCCGTAGCACAGCAGTTACAGCATCGGCCACGTACACTGAGGCTGGCCATTTCAAACCCAGCCCAGGCCAGAAAAATGACAATGACAACTGCAACAACAAAAAATAGCCAGGCATTGTGGCAGGTACCTGTAGTCCCAGCTACTTGGGAGGCTGAGTCAAGAGAATCGCTTAAACCCAAGAGTTAGAGGTTTCTGTGAGCTGAGATGCCACAGCACTCTACCGAGGGTGACATAGTAAGACTGTCTCAAAAAAAAAAAAAAAATCCCACAACATTCTGATCCCTCTTCTATCCTTTTAGTTGCTGCTACAACCAGAAAAAGTTACACCAATATGTTGGAAAATAGGACTGTCCCGCTATCTTCTTGGGATCTGGCCACACTGTTCTCTCTCTTCTTCTTAAGGCCCAAATCTTAGGTACAGCATTTTACAAATTTTTTTATTTTTTATTTTTTTGGTAGTTTTTGGCAGGGGCTGGGTTTGAACCCGCCACCTCCAGCATATGGGGCCAGGGGCCTACCCCTATGAGCCATAGGCGCCGCCCAAATTTTTTTATTTTTTAGAGACACCGTATTGCCCTAGGTAGAGTGCCATGGCATCACAGCTCACAGCAACAACCAACTCCTGGGCTTAGGTGATTCTCTTGCCTCCCGAGTAGCTGGGACTAAAGGCGCCCATCACAACACCCAGCTATTTTCTTGACGAGTTTGGTGGGGGCCGGATTCAAACCTGCCACCCTGGGTATATGGGGCCAGGGCCCTACACACTGAGCCACAGGCCCCACCTACAACAATTTTTTTTAGAAAAAATTCTCACGGGTAGCGCCTGTGGCTCAAAGGAGTAGGGCACCGGCCCCATATGGCGGGTTCAAACCCAGCCCCAGCCAAAAACTGCAAAAAAAAAAAAAAAAAAAAAAGAAAGAAAGAAAAGTCTCACTATGTTGCACAGACTACCCTCAAACTCCTGAGCTCAAACCATCCGGCTCAGCCTCCCAGTATTTGAGACTACAGGCATGCACCACCACGCCCAGTTCAAAGTAGACACAGACTACCCTCAAACTCCTGAGCTCAAACCATCCGGCTCAGCCTCCCAGTATTTGAGACTACAGGCATGCACCACCACGCCCAGTTCAAAGTAGAGGTTTTTTTTTTTTTTTTTTTTTTTGAATGAACAAAAAACATTTTTATGCTATTATTTGTATCTACCATGCCGTGAATTCATAGGGGAAGAGGTTCCAGTAGCTTAGGGAGGCACCTTGCCACTGAATGTGACAAAGTGTTGATTGACTTTTGAATTCATGGGAAATAGGTTCCAGCACCTTGTATCACTGTTACTTGGGGTCTATTGGTTATCCTGTGTGCTGTGCTGTACACCTTTTATGCCATGAGCTCATGGGGAATAAATAGGTTCTTGCACCTAAAAACATGGGTCCACTGGTACTCCTGCTATGTTATATGCTTATTATGCCATGAATTCATAGGGAATGGGTTCCAGGAGCTCAGGCTCCTTTCCGTTAGTTCTCACAAAGTGGGCTTCTCTGGGTGGCACAGGCTGGCGCTTCAGTTGAACCCAGGTACCTTTCTCTTTGGCTTTCTTCTTTTTCTGATCATTTTCCGTCACACATTTCAGGAAGCTATCTCGGCTCTTAGAGTGCTTAATATGCTCAATAAGAACATTAATCCTTTTCGCGAGGATCTTGCCCTTGTTTGTTTACAACAATGCCAACAGCATGCTGGGTGACATTGTAGACTCTTCCAGTTTTGCCATGGTGACATCTGTGTGGCATGCCTTTTTGAACAGTACCCATTCCCTTGATGTCTACAATATCACCTTTCTTATAGAGTCACATATATGTGGCCAAAGGATCAACTCCATGTTTTCTAAAAGGCCTAGAGAACATGTATCGGGTGCCTCTACTCTTTCCCTTTGTGTTTGTCATTTTGGTGAATTACTGGAAGATGGCATCTCCAGCTGAAAGGCCTATCATCCTACTTTATGGAAATCATGCTGCCCAAATAAATAATTGCTGCCCAATTACATTAAATTGTTCACACACACACACCCCCCAAAAAGATGACAATAATAGTAATTACTCAAGGTGATAACAGCATTGTGGCTAAGGGAGCAGAGGTCTGGATTTTTTAGAGATGCATACGGAAGACAGTGATGAAACGATATCAAGTCTTCATGACAGGGAGTTTTGGGGGCGGCGCCTGTGGCTCAGTGAGTAGGGATCCAGCCCCGTATACCATCGGTGGTGGGTTCAAACCCGGCCCTGGCCAAACTGCAACAAAAAAGTAGCCGGGTGTTGTGGCGGGCGCCTGTAGTCCCAGCTACTCCGGAGTCTGAGGCAAGAGAATCGCCTAAGCCCAGGAGCTGGAGGTTGTTGTGAGCTGTGATGCTACAGCACTCTAATGAGGGCAACAAAATGAGACTCTGTCTCTAAAAAAAAAAAAAGAAGAAAAAGAAAAGAAAGGGAATTTCACTGTATCATGGTCTCTGCTTTTGAGTATGTTTGAGAATATTATAACATAAAAAAAAATTGGGAGGATTTAAGATGAATCTTTAAAAAGTCAAAGTCAGTAAGTGCTAATCATCCTGAGCTATAAATATTGCCAGAGAGAGCTCCCAGGGGAGGTTGGTGTGTGTTTCTTCTGAGTCTGTGCTTCTTATTGTTACCGTCCAATAGCTGACTCCCCCACTTCCGGGCAGGGGGAGAATTTCATATCTTCACTTTTGCTTTAAATAGTAAATGAGAAATTGTTGATCAAGTACGTAGTATTTCTTTTATGAATTCTAATGGTGAAGACCACACAGCAGTCAACATTCCGTTAAAAAGTTAGGGTGTGGGCTCAGTGCCCGTATCAGTGGTTAGGGCACTGGCCACATACACTGGGGCTGGTGGGTTCGAATCTGGCCGGGGCCTGCTAAACAACAATGACAACTACAACAAAAACATAGCCAGGCATTGTGAAGGACACCTATAGTCCCAGCTACTTTGGAGACTGAGGCAAGATAATTGCTTAAGCCCAAGAGTTAGAGGTTTCTGTGATCTGTGACACCATGGCACTCTACCTGGGGTGACAAAATAAGACTCTATCTCAAAGAAAAAAATAAAGTTAGAATGCAAGGATATCATCACTAAACAGACTGCTTATTGAAGAGTATCACTTTAGAGTTGATACTCTGTGAAAAAAATTCTTACAACACTGGGATGCTGGGTGGAACAGGAAGTTGGGATGGCCCTGAGAGATACTGTATCTGGCTCCGTGTAATGTACTCCCATGTATAATGCACTCTTACTTTTTTTGTCCCAATTTTTAGGAAATAGCCCCTGGAGTAAATAGGCAGCCCTTGGCCAGGAGAGACACGTTTGGGGAGAGCTAACACTTCCCTGGTAAATGTTTAGATTGCACTGCCTGCCTGGAGCCTCTACTCTACGGAGGCTGCCCCTGTCCTCTCTCCCGGCAGCCCATCCCTCCCCGCCTCTTCTGGGACCACAGCTGGGATGGCCATGTGTGTGGACATCAGGGAAGGAGCTTCGGAGGTTGCTTGGCCACAGGGCAGCCAGGCGGGTCCCCAGGACCTGCACAGGGCTCCTGGTCCCCTCTGTGTGGCTGCAGTCTGGCTCACCAGACCTGCCACCATCCCCTCCCCAGATCACAGTGCTCAGTGAAGGCCACTCCGGTTCACTCCCACCAGATCCAGGGTCCTCTCAGATTGGAAGCACTGTGTGCCCAGAGGGCATAGGCAGGAGGGTACGGTGGCCCCCAGAGGCCCACTGGGCTTCCCCGCTCCTGAGCCACACTGCCCATGGATAATGTGCATCCTTATTTTTCCCTCAAAAATTTAGGCAAAAAACTGCTCATTATACAGGGCAAAATACAGTAATTATAATAGCAGAATATGTCCTCTGTCTGAAGGGGAGACTCGCATCTTTGCAGCCTCCTGAGCTATAAAAATTGCCAGAGAAAACACCCAGGGGAGATTGATACGTGTTTCTGGGTGTGTGCTTCTTACGGAACAATATCTGATTCCCCCACTTCCTGGCAGGGGGAGAATTTCATATCTTCATGTCCCTGAAGTTCCAAATGGCCACGTGACTAGTTGTGACTGGTGAAATAAGAGCAGAAATGAAGCTTTGTCCATCTCCTCTTTCCTCTCTGAAACTGCATCTGAAAGGCGCCTTCACCTAGATGTGTGTGAGATATGATATATTGCAGGGAGAACTTTTCTCTCTCTCTTGCCTAAGACACTGAACCACTGAGATTTGGAGGTTTTGTTGCAGAAGCATAACCTACTTGATATTTTCTAATGTAGGGTGCAAATAGAGTGTGCATTGTGGGGGGATATTTTTTCTTTTTTTAATTTTTTTAATCTTATTATTATTTTTCTGAGACAGAGTCTCACTATGTTGCCCTTGGTAGAGTGTTGTGATGTCACAGCTCACAGCAACTTCCAACTCTTGTGCTGCGGCATCACAGCTCACAGCAATCTCCAACTCTTGGGCTTAAGCGATTCTCTTGCCTCAGCCTCCCACGTAGCTGGGACTACAGGCACCCGCCACAATGCCCAGCTATTTTTTGGTAGTAGTTGTCATTGTTGTTTGGCAGGCCCAGGCTGGGTTCCAACCTGCCAGCTCTGGTGTATGTGGCTGGCTCCCTATAGTCACCGAACCAATGTTATTTTTTTATTTCAAATTAATGTGAGGCTACAAATTTTTAGATTACATTGTTCTGACTCCCAAGGGAAAGTTCTAGTTGGGATTTTTTTCTTCACTTCTTCTATTTGTTTTATTATGCATTCTATGTATTACTATTATGGTAACATCACTGATTGAGTAAGGGTTTACTATAGCTTTACATCATTACCTTATTCAAGTCTCACCACAAGTCATGTGTCGGGTTCTATTATCACCATATCATATTTGAGACAGAGCCTCAGAGAGGTTACGTTGCTTACCCAAAATCACACAGCTGGCCTAAGGCAGAGCCAGGACCAGAACCCAGCCAGCTGTATTCCAGTGAACAATTAGAAACGATTCAAAGCTACACTGTCTTTGTATTATAATAAGAGTCCCATCTCTGCCATTTGCCAAAATTCTGTTCTCCCTCAAATCAGTTTATTAAACATTATTTAAATATAAACTTCGTTGGAGAGAGCAATTCAATAAAACAGTAATTTCTGAGGCTGGGCTTGTGAGGTTTATAAATGAGAATCCTCGATTCTGGGTAATGTACCATTGTTTCTTCTCTGCAGCATCAATAACAATAAGAATTGTTTGCCCCCAAACCAAAAAGCCTTCACAAATTGCTCTGTTTATTGGAGCAACATTTGCCTTCCAGATCACTTCTCCCCGGCTAAGCAATCACGTGGAAACATCAGAAGTGTTTCCAGAAAGTTTCTGTTTTCAGTTGCATCAGCGGGCAGCTCTCTGCAAATGAAGTTGGCTCTACGTGGGAGGCGCTGGCCTCAACTTGACCTCCGACTCATGGGACCCTTCCTGCTCAGCCCCTTCTTGGAGTCAAAGGGCGTGCTATGCGGCAGCGACTTTTCAAAGGCCTTTGTGTGTGTTGATCCCGACGGGGACCCTAAGAGATAGTTACTATCTATCAGTCCATATTTTGCAGGTGGGAAAACTGAGGCACAGTGTGGTTAAGTGACTTTCCCATGGCTGCAGAGGTAATGCAGAGTAAGGCCAGGGGTTAATCAAGCAGCCTGACCCAGGGTTCCCATGCCGTCCGTGCTGCCAGCCTCTGTGTCCACTGGCTGCGTTTCCAGGGACCAATGAGAGGGTACTGCCAGGGACAGGCAGGGCCATGCCTCCCTTCCTAGCCTCCTTGCTCCCTTCCTTCCTGTGTTCCCCACTGAACTTCCTCCCCAGAGGCTAAATATCACATTCTTAAGAGAGTTTTCAAGCAGGACAGCTTCAGATTATGGGCAGTACACCCACATCCCTGCAGAGACCAGGGCCGGGGTGGGCGAGCTTCAATGGACTCCCTTGAGAGCCCACCCTGGTGCACTCAGCAAGCATCTTCCTTTTCTGAGACTGTCTGGGAGCCCCAAAACACTTCTTTCCACGTTATGTTTCATTTGGGGTCAAAACAGACTGAGAGCCGGGTAAGAATGGCTCTTTCTGATTATCATGCCAGGGATGACGGAAGGCAATTGACAGCATGATGATTATTAGTATTATTGGTATATGGTGGGACATTGGTATCTTGACTATTGGTATATGGTGGGACATTGATTAAAATTAGTAGCAGGAACAATCTGAAAGAAGAAAAATAGGCCTTGGGGTGGTGTGGACACCATGATATGCCTTGAATATCCACTTTTAAAGAAAGACTTGTTGCCCTATGGCTGGGAGTCTTGGTGTCCAAATCTCAGCTGTCAGCCCCTCTAGAGGGCTCACCTCGGCTGCAGATCAGCCTCACTCCCGTGAAACCACACCTTTCCTGGGCAGCCCACTTCCAAAGACTGGCCCAGGTAGGGGATGAAGGCCTGACCATCTTGGTCCAACTCTGGAGGTCCATTCTTGCTCCATCCCCCGCCCCGTGAAGCTAGCCTGAGCTGTCCTAGATTTCCTTGAGCTTAATTTCTCCCTTTGCCTGATCTGCTCTCCTGCCCTCCTGGCTATGGAGGTGAACTCAAGCACAGAAACATTCTGCACATTAAGCTCTGCCTCAGCACCAGGTACTCCAAGGACTGTGATGGATGACAATGGCCCCAGCTTGCAACAGATGGGATATGTGGAGTATGCAGCAGCCAAGGCTAAGATGTGTGTGCGTGGGTGTGCTCCCTGCAGGCGCGCTCAGCCGAGAAGGAAGACAGGGCCAAAATCTAGCCCACCAGCCACTAGCCCAGGGCTGAGCCCTACATAGGGGATACACCCGGCAGAGGAAAGCATGTCTTCCCCACTTGCACCCTGGTGCTGCATGGACTCAGGCCGCCCTGGTAGCAGGTATCCCATCTTTGCTTTGGAGAGAGCAGTGAAAAGCTTAAAAGAAGTTAGTTTTTCCAGATCCCTTGTATCCTTTCTGGTTCTATCCCCTGCAGCCCAGTGGAGTGTGACCTAGTCCTTCTTGCTTCAGTGGACCCGGGGGCAGTGGGCCAACTGGCTATGCCCTCTGAATTACAGAATCGAAACAGGATTCCCTGTCTGCAGAGCCCATTACTGGTGGCAATGAGGACACTTACGGAAGGCATGCATGAAGTGTGTCAGTGTGTCACCCCGGAAGCTGCCTGCTTCCTGCATCTTTCTCTGCATTCAGAGCATTTCCTAACTGTTTGTGCACCTATGGAGTTATTGCCGGCGCCAGCATTAGACCTTGAAACCCTTGGTTTCAGCCATCATGAGTGAAGGCAGAGGAGTCCTAAAGTGCAGACCTCTGCCTGAGCTGGAATCACAAGCTTTTTATTAATAAATAATTGTATACATGGGGCTTACTTCCATTTCTATAATTAAAAGGTTCTTCTGCAAAGTACCAACCACCAGTCCCAGGTAAGCAGGAAGAAATGCACTTCCTTTGCCAACAACAGCAGCTCATTGAATAACCATTGAATAACCATTCAATGTCAGTTACCCTCTGGCAACTCCGGACAGACCCTGGGCAGCAGTAACTCTGAGTCTGAGTCTAGATTTTGGTATGTCTGGGTGATGCACGGCATTACACAAGTTCTGGGGCATACCATTCTCCGTAATAGCTCCTTTTGCTTCTTGCCCAGGATTTTTCTCTTCTCCCCTCCCCCTGACCCCTTCTTTCTGTTTTCTCTCCTCTTTATTCTCTGTTCTCCAGGAAGACTGGTCAAAGGTTTGTTTATTTTTGCACAGTCTTGTTCTAGCAAGGCCTCTTAAAAGAGTATATAGAGCACAACAAGATCATTTAAATGTAAAGGAGGTCAAAAGAAAAAGGAAAAACAGGGACTCTAAAAACACAAGGCCTGGGAGGAAGCAAAGGACGGCTGACACAAGCCCCACCTCGCTCTGGGCTGCGCACGTTCGTGCTCCAGAGAACAGTGCAGCAGTCCGTGTGTGCCCCCGGGACGCTTTCTCCCCTCTCTGACTCTGTCATCGTCCAATGCCAAGCCTGTAAATATCGTGCACACACTGATGACTCGCCGTACCCAAAAGTGTACATGATCCAGCAGCCTGGTTTTGGATGTTATGGAGGGTAGCAGTGCACCCTATGGAAACCTACATCTATCTCCTTCCCTTGCCATTAAGTCCTGGACAACAAGATCTAAGAGAGGATGTGAGGGAGGATTATGAAAGGGCACAGGAGCCTTGCTCCTGACTTGGAATGCCGAGTGAATGACAGGAGGTCCATACTTCGTCCTGGGCCATGAGGTGGCCTTCAGGGTGGCAGCCACGTCGTAAGGATGGTGAAGCAGAAAGACCAGCATCTGGTTCACGATGGCGCTGCCAGCTCTGACCTGCCCACACCTCCAGATTGCTGGTAGAGAAGAAAGAAACAAACTGTGGGCTTGTTTATGCCCTGCTGTGTGCGATTGTTTGTTACATGTGCCTGTGTCTAATTCTTTACCTCTCAAATCTTTGTCTGGAGCTCTAATCTTTTCAGCTACACATTTGGCATTTCCACCTGCGTATCCAATAGGTAACTTCAACAGAACAAGACCCAAACAGAACTCTTCATTATTTTTCCCCTTTCTGCCTCAAACTTGGTCCTTCCAGAGTCTTCCACATCGCAAGTAAATGGTATTTCCCCAGCAGTTCAGTATAGAAACCTAGGGGTCACCCTTTACGATGCCATCACTTCATTCTCCCACATCAGCAAATCCTAGGGGTTTTACCTCCAAACTATACCCCACGCCCACCCATCTATCTTTACTCTGGGGATATCACTGTGCTAGTCACCATTGTCTTCCCCTGGAATATTTCCATAGCCTCCCAACTGCTGATTCCATCTACAATCCTTCCTAAACCAGAGTGATCTTTTAGAAAACGTGAATCAGATCACATTGCTCCACCGCTGAAATCCTCCAATGGCCTTCTCTGGGGAGAGAATAAAGCCTGCACCCTGTTCTATGGCCTACGAAGCTCTGCGTGAGCCAGCCCCTGCCTACCCACCAGCCTGCTTTTTCATGAGCTAACCTGGCCTTTCCTGTCTCCCCCACCTCTAGATCTACCCCTAATTCTCCCAGTAAACACTCTGGGCAGAATTTCCCAAAAATTGCCACCAGACAGCCCCACCTGACAGCGACATTATGATCTCCTATATCCAGAGAGGCATACACAGAAGTCATGGTGCAAACAAACCCTCTCTTGTGTTTTATCTTGACATTTCAAGAGGGTTTTGCCTTTGGTTTTATGTTCTGTCAAACCATCCAGACAAATGAATTGCCATAGAGATAAGCTATGTCCCTTCTCTGGCCCTGCGTACCTGTAGCACATCCCTGTGCCTGGTCATTTCTCACTGTTTGTGATGCACATCCCTATGGAATCTTCTCCCCTCTCATCGTCATATGGGGCTGGTTTATCAAGTTCACTTTGCCCACACCTGAAGTGTATGGAAATCTCTCCTGGAGCCAATGCCCTCAACATTGTTATTTGTCTTGGGATGGACAGACGATCTTACTGCTTTGCAAGGGAAGAAAAATGTTTATAATAATCATTAAAGACATGCCAGGAGGGTCAGGAGAAAATGAAATTAGCAAAGGAAGGCAAAGTTGTGTATAGCCTGCAGCAAGATGAAACAGTGACCTTTCCTAAGGATAGAAAGTTGTGATGGAAAGAGTGAATTGCAGCCTGTGGAGGTGACCGTCTCTCTGCCCAAGTACGTGCCCAGATCAGCGTATCCCCAGCAGACATTTTGGCCACTCTGACCCTCTCCTGGAGCTGGGCCCAACCCCAGCACTGACATTGACTCCTCCCCCTCTTGCCTCTTCTACCTGATGACTCTCCCAGGGTTCTAATGAGAAGAAGAGAGAAGGAGGGAACAAGTCATTCTCCTTTTTATTCTCATTTGTTTTTTGTTATTTTTTTACTGAAAAAAAAAAGTACACATAAATATTGCAATTTTTTTAAATGCAAAGAATTAACAGGATAGACAATGAAAAATCAATTTCATAGTATAATGATCAACAGCATAGATCCTGCGAAGTGTCTAGATTCGGACTCCGCACTTCACTTCGTTTGGCAACCATATGGAAGTGACTTAAAGTCCATGTGCCTCGGTTTCCTTGTCTATAAAATGGGGGGGTCATAATCCTACCTGAGAGAACTAGTGTGAGGATGAAATTAGTTGGCTTGGTAAAGTGCATGGACTAGTACCAGCACACTGAAAAGATGCTCTATAAGGAGTAGATGATACTGTGATTGCTATTATTCTTATTTCCTTCCACCCTAGACTCAGAAGTAGCTAGGAGATAAGACGCTTTTGTATCTCCCTCCAGAAATTATTTGCATATATGTAAGTATATTCCCCATTTTTTACATGGAAGGTGACATATTATGGACACTCTTCTGATGAGCTCATATATGTATCTCCATTTCATTTCTTTCACACAAGTATTCTTTATTTTACTAGTCCCTTATAGATGGGCATTTAGCTTATTGTAACTATTTTTTAATTACAAAAAGTACTGCCACACATCCTTCCACTAGTATTTGATACACGTTTGTGAGCATGTCTGTTGGGTCAACAAATTCCTTGGGGCTGGATTGTAGCATAGAGGTTGTGCGCCTCTCACATGTTTGTGGATAAGGTTGAGTTATCCTTAAGTCCATTTTCCATGGAGTCACCTGTAGGACGATTGAGACAGACAGACTAGTCTGGGACTTTCCGCGCAGGAAGATGTTCACCTCCCATCCACCAGTGGACCCCCTCTCTTTCAGAGAATTTGTAAAAGCCTGCAGTACCCAACTCCCTGGCTGTGGACTGGTAGAGGTCTGTGGCCTGTCGGGACCTGGGCACACAGCAGAGGGTGAGTGGCAGGCCAGTGAGCCACACTTCATCTGTATTTACAGCTGCTCCCCATTGCTTGCGTCACTCCCTGAGCTCCCCTCCTGTCAGATCAACAGTGGCATTAGATTCCCAGAGAAACAAGAACCGTGCTGTAAACTGCATGTGTGAGGGATCTAGCTTGTATGCTCCTAGACCTGATGTCCTGCAGTGGAACTGAGGTGGTGATGCTGGCTCTGGGGAGCAGCTGCAAAAACAGATTATTACTAGCAAAGAAGTTTGACTGCACAGAGACCACAAAACATGGATCGCGTGCAGACTCATAACAAAACCCTATCAGTGAGCAGCAAGGGACGAGGAAGCTGCCTCTGGTGGCAGGCTTTAAGTCAGGATCCAGCTGTCTAGTTTCAGGAAAACAAGTTCAGGGCTCTCACTGACTCTGCATTATGGTGAGTTACATAATTATTTCGCTGTCTATTACAACATCACAAGGATAGAAATAAAGTTCATGATAAATATAATGTGCTTGAATCATCCCAAACCATCCTCCCTCCCGCTGGTCTGTGGAAAAACTGTCTTCCACGAAACGGGTCTCTGGTGCCAGAAAGATTGGGGATCACAGGGAAAGTCACACTTTACACACCTGATCCATGAGGCTTCCTATCTCTGCCTTATATTTTCTAGAGCAAAGGTTTTACTTTTTCTGCCCATTTGGACACTATTTGTTTTTAAACCTCTTCAACTCTTCTATTGTAATGAAATATTTAAATTTATACTATTCAGCTCTACCATGAACATTCACTAGCTGTTTTGCATCTATTTCCAAATTCCCATTATTCTCTACTGACTTTACAATATAATTATTTGGTATATTTTCTATGATTTATAAAACTTGGAGAGTTCATCGTCTTTTTTATTAATGGGGTGGAGGGTGTCTTCCTTCCTTCCTTCCTTCCTTCCTTCCTTCCTTCCTTCTTCTCTCTTTTGGTATGATTTAAATTGGTGTTTTTAAAAGTCCCTATAAAAGTGTTTTCCCTTTCCTGACCCCACCAATGTGCTTCTAACTCTCTGCTTCCTGCCAGTGAACTGTGCACATGCTTGTAAAGTAGATTTATTATCTGGAATCGTTTTTGACAAAGAATGCTCCCTCGTGTTGGACTTTTCCTAAACCAACAATTTCCTTCAGATTCATAGTCAACAAACAGAGCTTTTGAACCAAACCATGGGACTGTGACCAGGACCCCTGGACTGGGCCTTGGGAAACCTAGATGGGGGTCCCATTCACTTGACACCTGTGATCTCCCCATCCCAGGCCTTGAAAGGTCTTTGTTTCCTCATCTGAAAAAGTAGGACGAGACCATCATTCCTTGTCAGGACTAAAATTCTGTGATTTTTAGCACTTTCCCAGATGGTCTCTATCTGCCAATAATGTTCATGACTACTTTTTCTCAAAAAAGTCCCTTTCCAGATACACAGAAGCAATCCAGAAAATGTTTAAAACACATGTTGGGTTTGCTCATCTGTCCCTAAAGGACTTTGTCTTTTGAAGTAATTAAGAATAAGTAAATAAAGAGGCCCCAGAAGTTGTTTTCATCTAAAAACAATAGCAACAACAAACTCCCACCCCAATTTTGAGATGATCTTGGGGGTGCTATCTAAGCAGTGATAGATTAAATTTGGGTCCATAAGAAATTTTTTCTATGAAGCTTCCTTTTCAATGACATTAAGTGAGAACTAAGAATTACTAAAAAAGATATTTTAAGTTCCTTAAAAAAAGAAAGAAAACAAGGAATTTGTCATTGTTTAAACATTTCCTCTGTGCTTTAGTTTAACTTTTCATGATTTATATTTGTAGACTGTGAAAAATCCTTCTTCACAGCCAGAAATCTCATCACCTTGCTTTCTGTAGAAATACAAAGCTATTTGAAAGTAATTGGACAATGAGAAAACAAAGTAACAAAGTAAATAAAGTCTGTCTTTGTAGACCATTGGGGGGATTTCCCATGTTGGCATTCGGTGGGAAGAATAGTCAATGGAACTAATGCATTAAAGTGGTTTTGGCTTCATGTCAAAAAACCAACATCAAGAGGAAAATAAAATTTGGAGATAGATTTCTCATTTAAGAAGAAAAATCAGTTAATATTCTATTGACAAGATCTAGAAGGCAGCCACCTCCCTTGCTCAATACTTTTCTGATTCTTCATTTTTAAAGCCATGTTTTCTTTTTTCGCTTTCCACCATTTCAGATTCATTGGTTACCTTGGGGGATACTATCCACACAATTTGATGTTTCTACTGATAACTGGATCAAAAGTTCCTTTTTACTTGTTTCATGTCAAAGATTTTCTAGAAAGTACTTGTTCATTTATTCACCTAGCAAATATCTATACTCCCTAGGCTACGATATGTGTCATAGAAGGAGTCATGCTTTCCTTCCAAAAATTTATGAGCTAAAATTTGCCTTGGGAAGACACACCAGTCCAAAGCTAACAGGTAATATAATTCAATTCAGCAAATACTTATTGAAAGCCCACTGTGCGTTAGGCACGGAGAATACAAAAATCAATAGGATTCGGTGGAACACCCAGCCCAGTGAGGAAACAGGACACAAACAGATGGTTCTGCTCCAATGGGCTCAGAACTGTAATAGGAAGGTATTCACCATATCAAGAGAATGTGGAGGGACACAGGAGGACGTGTCAGAAACGTCTCCACAGAAGAGTGTCTTAGTATGTTCCTGCTGCTGTAACAACCTACTACAGAGTAGGTCATTTATAAATAATAGATATGTATTTTTCACATTTCTGGAAGTCAGGAAGTTCAAGGCATCAGCAGACTTGGTATCTGGTAAGGACTTGCTTTCTGCTTCCAAGATGGTTCCCTGTTGCTGTGTCTTCTAGAGGAGACAAATGCTATGTCCTCACATGGTGAAAGTAACAGAAGGCAAAAAGGGCAAAAAAGGGGCAAACTCGTTCACTCAAGATTAGTGTAGGGGCACTAATCTCACTCATTCATGGCTCACTGCCCTCCCAAAGGCTCCATCTCTAATGCCACCATCTTGGGAGTTAAGTTTCCACATATAAATTTAGAAAGATGCATACATTCAAACCACAGCAAAAAGTTCACCCTGTGCAAGATCTGAAGTCCAAGAAGGAATCTGCTAGAAGGACATGGTGGTGAGTTGGTTACTGGGTCAAAGAAACAGGGGAGGAAGGGAGCCTGGGCCACTCAGTGAAGACAGATGACTCCTTACATCTGGAGCTATTGGTCCAAGCAGACAATGGAGCAAGGTCAGACCAGTCAGGGTGGCCAGAGCTAGATGTAGGGCCAGATGTTCCTTACCAGATGTTCCGGAGGCTGGCTTTTACCTTGTAATCTAGGTGATGTGGAACCGCTAAAGAGTTTAAGCAAGCAAGTAACATAAATGATAAAAAGAAGTGTCACAGAGTAGTATATTAGAGGTGGAGAAGGTCAGCATGGACAGCAATTGCTTGTTAAGGTGCAGGTGCAGCCCCACGGCTGACAAGCTGTATGATCTCACTCTAATCACACAAGCTTTCTCGTGTCTTGGTTTTCAGTAAAAATGAAGACAGGGTTGTAGAAAGGATGCATGATTTAATATATGTAAAACGCTTAGAAAGGGGCTCATCACATAAGTGTAACTTCTTGTTATTAGGAGTAATAAACATCACCAGTAGCATCATCAAAGTTTTAATAGTTATGTCACTTGAGACATCAAAAAGCAAGTGGGATAGGAGCTACAGCTCACACTATGGAAGAGGGGCCTATCTTTTCCATTGAGGCTTTCAATGCAACGATCAAAGCCAGGGCTGCTGTTAGGACTTGACCTCCTACAACACGGATTGGGTTTCATGATGTTTAGAAGAACCCAAGTTTCTCCCATTTCCCAGCAGTATGGGACACAGTTCTTTGAGCAGGGGAACAGCATTTTCCTTTTGTTGTGCTGGGTCTTCACAATGACCAGAGTCACAGACCATGGATCTAAGAAGTATCTTAGATGTTGTAGGTTGCAACTCCCTCATCGTACAAGTGGGGAAACTGAGTCACAGAGTCCTCTGTGGTCACACAGAAGTCCTAATGCACAAGTCAGTTTTCTTTGTGACATTACAAGCTGGCAGGATTACAGAGATTCCCTTGTCTTGGTTAGTGTTCATTGTTTCCTTCTGGAAGATCTCCCACCTGGCCAAGGAAGTGAATACTCTCTCTGTGACTCAGAATCAGAAAAAGGCTTCTTTCCCAGACCAAAGTCCTCCTAAGACACTTGTCTTTTTGAAGGGGAAAAAAAAAAAGTTTAGGTTGGCCAAAGGTTTATGTATTTTATTGACCTTTTCAAAAACCAACTTTTTGATTTATTGATCTGTTGTATAATTCTTTTGTTTTCAATTTCATTTAATTCTGCTCTAATTTTGGTTATTTCTCTTCTTCTACTTGGTTTGGGGTTGGAATGTTCTTCCTTTTCCAGTTGCTTGAGATGTCCCATTAAGTTGTTAACTTCCTCTCTTTCCGTTCTCTTGAGGAAGGTCTTCAGTGCTATAAATTTCCCTCTGGAAAAAAAGAGTAAAATCTCTAACCTCATCAATCAGAAATGACAAAGACAAAATAACAGACCCCTCAGAAATTCAAAAAGTCCTCAATGAATATTACAAGAAACTTTATTCTCAGAAATATGAAAATCTGAAGGAAATTGACCAATACTTGGAAGCACGTCACCTTCCAAGACTTAGCCAGAATCAAGTGGAAATGTTGAACAGGCCCATATCAAGTTCTGAAATAG
>CAUYPK010014279.1:0-40398 GCA_963574355.1 Loris lydekkerianus
TCAACTTTTATTCCATGATGGTCTGAGAAGATGCAAGGAATAATTTCTATTTTTTAAAATTTGCTGAGGTTAGATTTGTGGCCTAGGATGTGGTCGATTTTGGAGTATGTTCCGTGGACTGCTGAGAAGAATGTGTATTCAGTTTTGTTGGGATGAAATGTTCTGTAGATGTCTGTTATGTCCAGATTTTGAATGGTTAAGTTTAAATCTAAAATTTCTCTGCTTAGGTTCTTTTTGGAGGATCTATCCAGCACTGCTAAAGGAGTGTTAAAATTTCCAACTACTATGGAATTGGAGGAAATCAAGTTGCTCATGTCTGTTAGAGTTTCTTTTGTAAATTGAGGTGCATTCTGGTTTGGTGCATAAATATTAATAATTGAAATCTCATCATATTGAGTATTACCTTTAACAAGTATCAAGTGTCCATCTTTATCCTTCCTTATTTCAGTTGGTTTAAAGCCTATTGCATCTGCGAATAGGATTGCAATGCCTGCTTAAAAAAAGGTTTTTGAGAGGGCCAATTATTCATAAACTACTTAATAAAGAAATGTTAAGATAAAATTACCAAGTTTGATGCAAAACTGATTAATGTGTTAAAGGACAAACGACCATAATATTAGTGTTATGTTTTACTAGATAAAAATAATTTACATTTCTATTTCATGGAACTCTACAATGTCATATGTAATTTCACTAAATCTGAGACTCTTCATTATTAATGTGTCACACTAAGTTAATTTCCCTGACTAATTCTAGGCTGGGTCGATAATGGGTGGATGTCAGATGATGATGCCCACAGATGCTATTGGAAGATACACTGACCAACTTTGTTACTTATTTCTTCCAAGTTTGGTTAATTTCTTTCACTATAATGCCCTCTGATATTTTCTATTATATTCTGTATTTTTGAAATGCTAGTACAACCTATTATTTCGATAACCATAGTAGATTAGAACCCAATTTAAATAACACTGCTCTAATGTAAAAATATGATGTCCCCAAACACTGCCAGACAGAGGCAAGTTTCTTTCTCTATCTTATAAAAAAACAAACAAACAAAAAAAAACATTAATAATAAGGAGCAGAAGGAGGTGAGGGGCCCGGGAAGAGCAAGGAGTAAAAGCAAGGCACTGATCTATCCCCAGGGATGTCAGCCTTCTTAAGGCAATAGGGCTTTTTTATAAAAGTTGGGATTCTTTTCTCTCATGAAGACATATTTTGCTTAAGGTGCAACTTCAGCTTTTTATCTCCTGATTAGAGTGGAATATAGACCATTTTGTAGAGTTTTTATAGTTATGGGACTGATGTTACCCAGAACTACTGTCTCACTTTACAGAGTATGAAGTCATGACCGAGATTAAGACCACTTTCTCCATCACCCAGCTATCCTGTGGGGATGCCCCATTGCAGACCTCTGCATGACGTCCCCATACTCAGGAGGGTTTGAGTTTCAGTTGTGAGCAACAGTCACTAATGGAGACTCTCAGGAGAAGCATTTGGCTTTCTGGTCCAAATTGCCCCATTTCTAAAATGGGACAAAAGCTCTTGTGAGAATCAAAAGATGGACTGTATGTGAATGTCTTTGCAAAACAGAAAAGCACTTTGAAAATGTAAAGTAGCTGTAATTATCCCTGACGTTTTATGCAGTGCACATTTTCCCAGCCCCAGTATTCTGTAATACATAAAATCTAAGTGTTGAGTTATTTGCACATGCTTGGAAGTAATTTGGATCACATATACAACATCTAGGTAACTCCAGTTAATTTTTTAGGGCATTCTGTCTTCTCCATACAGTTGTGTATTAAAACTAAGATGTGACAATTATTATTGCTAATAGATCATCACTGTAAAATATTCTAAAATTTCCAAGTTAGCACCCTTCTGATAAAATGTAGCATTATTATACAAGGCTTTCCACCTATGGAGGCTTCTAATTATGTGTTCATGCATAAAAAATGCAACTAGAAAAACTGATGAATGGCCAACAGCTACTTCCCCGCTGATTACACAAAATTTCATTATAGTAGAACATTTAACAACTTAATTCTGACCTCTCTCAGGAATACTCTGTAAAATGTTTTTCTTAGGTCTCTCTTTGAGCATTGAATTCCCAGCTTAAATAAAAAGTGCATTGAGACTTTGCCATAAGCAAAGTTAAATCATTAAGTCACAGAAGATGAGCTTGAAAATGAGGGAGAAACACAGAAGGAATAAACACCACCACAGCACCCAATGTTCTTCCCCCTCCTTGTCATTCAGAGAGATAATAATTATTGAAGTAGGAATGAGATGGTTTTATTACAAAGGCTGTTCTCCTGATTCCTAAGATACAAGTGCTGGTCTCGTGTTTTTTAACTGAAAAAGCAAGCCCCAGTTGGATGGCTATGGGACTATCTCTTGCCAGAATGCTGGAGGAAGATACGTTGCTTTATTTGTACCAGACAATGCTTTTTTCTTTAACTCCTACTGAGCTATCTGGACCCTCTGCTGCTGGTGCCTTCCCTGTGACCCTCCTGCTGCCCTCAGTACCCACGTCCCAACCGCAGAACGTGCCACACACTTTCCTGCTTATGCAAATGGGAGGCGTTTGGTGTAGGAAAGATCGTGGTATTGGAAAAACTCAACTGGTGCTTGAGTCCTGGTGCGTGACCTTAAGAAAGACCTTAAGTGTTGGAGCCATGGCAGCCTGGTCTATAAAGCAGAGATGAGGCCTCCCAGGGCCTGGGGGAATAACGGGCACTCCCACACCTGCAGGCTGCTCGGTGCTTCCTCACAAGGCCTCTGGGAAGGGCACTTCACTGCTCCCAGGGCCCCTGGACTGTATGTCTCTTTCCTTTCTCCTGTCTCCATTTTTTTTCCTGTTAAGTTGACACCTTCTATTTGGGGATTCCTACTTGGAGTTTTGGAGAAGAGGAATAAGCAAGGAAGGGTAAGACAGGAAGCACTAGAAGACTGAGGATATGTAAACATAGAGTAGCCATCTAGTTACGTTCACCTGTAACACCCTTTTTGTTCTCCATTCCCTACACCCATAGATAGTGCAGGGCCTGTCTACCAGAAGCCCAATTCAGATTCTATTTTTTTTTACTGGTTTTATTTATTTGATTAGTAACTTCTCAGCCTACACTTCCGTAACATTGTCTTTTAAAGAAACCCATTCCATTCCATGCCATCTTATCCTATCCTATCCATTTATTTGGAGTAGGGTCTCTCTCTGTTGCCCAGGCTAATGTTAAGTGACAACATCTGAGTTCACAGCAACCTCAAACACCTGGGCTCTAACAGTTCTCCTGCCTCAGCCTCCCGAGTAGCTGGGACTACAAGGGCCTGCCACTGTACCTGGTTATATTTTTTCTGTTTTTAGTAGAGACCAGGTCTCCTCCTTGCTTAGAATGGTCTTGAACTCTGAGCTTACGTGATCATCCTATCTCGCTCTCCCACAGAGCTAGGATTACACATGTGAGTCACCACACCACCTCTATTTTCTTTCTTATATTGACTAAAAATTGTATGCATTTATTATATACAACCTAATATCTTGAATTATATACACACTATGAAATGATTAAATCTGGCTAATTAGTGTATATATTACCTCACATAGTTATCATTTTGGTGATAATAGCGTATTATATCCACTCCTTGAGAGTTTTTCAAGAATATCATATGTATTATTAAGTATAGTCACCATGATATAGATAGCTTGAATTTAATCCTCCTTCCTAACTGAAGTATTGTATCCTTTAACCCACCTTCCCCAAGCACTGCCATCACTATCTGCATCCCCCAGCTTTTGGTAACCACCTATTCACTCTTTACTCCTATGATACCAATGTTTTTTCTTTAGAATTTCACATGAGATCGGGTGAGCATTTATCTCTCTGTGGTTGGCTTATTTCACTAAGAGTAATGCCCTCTGGGCTCATTCACATTGGTTCAAGCCTGGATAATGTTCCAGGTTCTCAACCTGTGGGTCACAACCCACAGGAGCTGTATCAAAGGGCCATGGCATCAGGAAGATTGAGAACCCCTGGTGTATGTGCTCCAGGGTACCTCACCTTGGCTGTCATGAATAATGCTATAGTCAACACTGGAGTAGAGATGTTGCTCTCTGATGTCATTCCCTTTGGGAATATACCCACTAGGGAATTGCTAGACTATATTATAATTTTATTTATTTATTTATTTTTTTAAAATTCTATTTTAATTGTTTGAAAAACCTCCATACAGCTTTATGCAGTGGCTGCACTAATTTATACTCCTTCACACTATGTGAAGGTGGCCTTTTCTGTATATTCTCACAAAAGTTTATCTTTTGTCTTTTTTTTTTTTTTTCCTCAAGACAGAGTATTGCTCTGTTGCCCAGGTGAGAGTGCCATGGCATCACAGCTCACAGCAACGTTAAACTCCTGGGCTCAAGCAGTCCTACCTCAGCCTCCCGAGTAGCTGGGACTACAGGTGCCCACCACAACTTCCAGCTATTTTTTTTTCTATTTTTAGTAGAGATGGGGTCTTGCTCTTGCTCAGGCTGGTTTGGAATTCCTGAGCTCAGGGAATCTGCCTTTGTCAACTTCCAGAGTGTAGGGCTTCCAGACATGTGCCCAGCCTTGCCTTTGTTATATTTTGCCATGTAATATGTACTCCGGGGTATAACGTACACCCACATTTTTGGCCCAAACTTTCAGGAAAGTGACCAGCTCTTGGCTAGGAGGAATACATCTCAGGGGGGCTGATGCTCCCCTTGTAAACATGAAGATGACACCACCTTCTCCGCTACCCATCCTGTATAAGGCTGCCCCTGCCCTCTCTCCCAGGAGCCTGTTCCTCCCTGCCACATCGGGCTGAGGACAGGATGCCACACATGTGGCCAGCAAGGCAGGAGCTTCTGAGACCACCCAGGCATGGGCAGCCTGGCAGACCCTTGGGATCTGCACAGGGCTCCAGGTTCCCTCTGTGCAGCTGGGCCTCACCCCACACCATACATCCTGCCTCACCAGCCCTGCCACCATCCCCTCACCACAGAGCCGGGAGGCAGTCGGCTCCAACCAGATCCTGACGCCGCCTGACTGGAACCCATGCGCCAGGCAGCCTAGGAGGCCCAGTGGGCTACCCTGCTCCGGAGCCACAGGACCCCTGTACAATGCACATTGTATTTTTATCTCAAAAATGTGAGGGAATAGTATGTGTTACATACAGGAGAATGTAGTAGTTCTAACAGATACGAGATGGTATCTCATTGTGGTTTTGGTTTACTTTTCTCTGATGATCAGAGATGCTGAGCCTTTTTTCACACACCTGTTGACCATTTTTATGTCGTCTTTGAAGAAATGTCTAGTCAGGTCCTTTGCCAGTTTTTCATTTATTTATTTCCTTGCTATTGAATCGAGTTTCTTACATATTTTGCTTATTCAACTCCTTATCAGGCACAGTTTGCAAATATTGCCTCCCAGTCCACAGGTTGTCTGTTTACGGTGTTGATTTTTTTCTTGATTGTACAGAAGCTTTTTAGTTTGCTGTAATCTGTTGGTTAGTTTTTGCTTTTGTTGCCTATGTCTTTGTGGTCTTATCCACAAGTCATTGCCCGGACCAATGGCATAAAACTTTTCCCTTCCATTTTCGTCTAGTAGTTGCATAGTTTTAGGTCTTGCATCTTAGTCTGTAATATGTTTTGAGCTGATGTTTGTACAGGTGTGAGCTACATGTCTGGTTTCATTTTCCGTGTGTAAGTGGCTGTCTAGTTCTTCCCAGCACGTGTGATGAAGGGACCCCTCTTTCCCCACTGTGTGGTCTGGGTGTCTTTGTGAAAAGTCAGTTGAATGTGAAGGTGCTTATTTCCGGGCTTTCCGTCTTTGTGTCTGTTTCTGACAAGGCCACGATGTTTCGTTGCTATAATTTGAAGTGTCTTATGAAGTCCGGTGCTGTCCTATGCTGGCTTTGTTGATTGTAGTCCTAGATACTTCTCTTTCAATCTACAGGAACGATAGGACATGGAGTTTCAAAATTGTATTTATTTATTTATGTTTATTGTCTTGACTGTTTCCCACATTTTAGGACAGGTGCAAGTTTCATGTTTCTTGTTTGTTTAACTGACCTTTAGAACCACACCTCTGCCAGGTGCATTCCACGTGAGAATTAGAAAAACGATCGTGTCTAATTGGTTGAATGTTAGACTGAATTAATTCTTACGGATGTGCAGCATTCTGACAATGTTATTATTCTGTCATCACTGAATGCTGTTCAAGGAAATCATTTCTGAAAGATTACTTTCCATTTTGCCTATGTTGACTCATTTTTTGCTATTCATTTTGCCTACTCAGCTGGTAATATAGCAATGGAAGAGGTGATTATTTTTTTATAGATATTTTCGTGCATTCAGTGGTTGGTGCCAGTTCTAACAGTTGACCTGAGTGGTATTCAAACCCGGGACCTTATGGAGAAGGTGATGATACCATCGCTGAAATTGAGAATCCTTCATCTTTCAGTTTGTAAGTTTCAAATGAAGATTTTCTTCCCTACATTTCATGGATGCTGTGTTTAAAGTTAGAGTAGACCCCCCCCCCCCCAAAATCTGACCTTTAGCTGAAGGTATAGAGGTTGAATGACAGGAAGCCAGCAACTGATGTCATTTTGGCTGACTTTCCTGCAGGAGGGCAGAGGAGGGTTGTGGAGTATGTTTTGTGTCATTTGATGAAAATGAGTCCGTGATAATCTATGGCTTACAGCCAGACAAATTTCTCTATTATGGCACCTGGGTCTTCTGTTAAAACCTGACACTTTACTGCAGGTCACTGCTTTATTTCTTAAAGACTTTTGGTGAATTACCTTCACAAAACACTAAGAACACATCTGTAAGTTTAAATTTCTCTATGGCCAGAATGACAGTGTGCCCTATGTTAAGGAGAAGGGGGTTATGCTTGGTGAGAAAATGGATGTACATTTTTAAAATTAAAATATGATTCAATTTTCTAGGGCATAAGCCAATAAATGACTTTGTATTACTATAATTGCTTCCATTTTCAAAGTACAGTTTTGCAAACAAAAGTCACTTGTTACTATCTAAACACCATTAACTTTGGACAAGAAGATGGGTAAATGTGTCCCAAGGGGGGAGGAGGAGAAATGGAATGCGCGTCTTCCTCTCACCATCAATCTCTGTCGTGGCATAAATTTGTGATCTCACTATGATTATTCTTTTAAGGGAAGGCAAAGCATGAGTGGTTTTCCTGGTAACACAGAGCGCTCTGATTTAATTGTTTTTAGTAGTCGACTCTGATTTCTGACTTCAATTGTGTTCTCCCTGACAAGCCCCTAGTTCATGATCCTCTACCCTTCCCACCCTGCAGCATGACAGGAGGACATTAAAAAAACTCATCAAAAACTCCCTTGTGCTTCTAACACTCTGCAATTTACCCCAACAGTCACTCACTATTTATTTGTCAAATGAGATCTTAACTTTGCCTTTTATGCAAGAGTTGGCACATGGCAGGAGGCAGTGGCCTTGTGGTGGCAAACACAGGCTGCGCCCGATCACCAGCAAGCAGGGAAGTGGGGGCAGAGAGGGACAGACGTGGCTTGCAAATCCTGCTCTTTCTCTGACTGTCTGCGCCACCCCAATAGCATCATCAGGCTGCCCAGATCTTACCACTGAATTTGTAGGATCCACAGAGTTCGGGTCTGACCCTTCTTTTGTTCTTTTTCTTTTTCTTTTATGTCTTATGCATAAACACGTAGCACAGGGACACAGAAAAATGCTTTCACTAAACCTGCTATCAGTGTTAATGCACACAGAAATCACATTCTCTAACTGCAAAAGGAAATCAAGTCGTTCCTTTTCCCCTCTGAAATGCTTCAAATTTGATTTAAGAACTACTTTCTGAGTGATTTGAAAGATGATTCTCTTGTGATAAAAACAAGTTCATATACAAGGAAGGCAGTGAGGCCATCCAAATGATTGTTACTACAGAGTCGGGTGGTAACGTTGCCCGTCTCTGTGTTTTTAACCCTGAGTGGTGTGACAGTGGCTCACGGTACGTGACAAAATGTTTGCCCATGCAGACACAGAAGGGCTCTTAAATTTTCTATTTTAAGAGCCAAGGTAGGGTAGGATTTCTAATCAGTGTAGCACCCTTTAAAATCTTTTGGTTGATGCCTGTATATTCAGGAATGAAAAAAAAGAAAGAAAGAAAGAAAGAAAGATGAATAGATTTCCCGAGAGAGTCAGAGTGAACGGTGATTAAGCTTAGAATATAAGATGGCCGTTTGTGATTAGTGCAGTTCAGTTAGTTCCATTTTCTACCTGTCTTTTCATTCCTCTGTTCAACCAGCCAGCATTTAGGCTCCACGCAATGCCCTGGGGATAAAGAGATCAAAGACACCATCAAAGAATTCCAGGTCTTACGATAAAGAAGAAGATATTACCACTGCACCAGAAGGTGTGATGGGGAGGTGTGGGGCAGGTTATGGGGTGCAGGTTATTTGGGAATTACCTGGAAGGCCAGAGGGGAAGAGCTGAACCGTGCCAAAAGGCAGTTTTTATGGAAATGGGAAATATTCCCTGCTCTCAGGGAGCTTGCAGTTCTTACAGCTTCCTTTTAACTCACATTATAGGCACTCATCTTTGAAGATTTTTAGAACTGAAAGGCTTTAGTGCGATGTCTAGTTAGAAACACGAGGTTGTAACCCCAGGCCTCCAATGGCCCATTTGCTCAGAGATTCCTGATCTGCTTGCTATTGTTCTCTTTTGCGAAGAATTCATCACTATCATGTTTTTTATGCAATGCTGTATTAAAAAGGCATCCAGACATACAGGGGAAAAAAAAAAAAAAATCCAACCAACTAATGCTAAGTTTGGTGACTGTGACATGTTCATAAATTTTTTCATATTATCTGTGAAATACTGCAATACTATTTGTCCCAAGAAAACTCTTGCATTCCTGTCTTAATTAAATCTCTCAAACCGAGCGGGTTTCTGCAGGATATAATCCATTCATTCAGGTGTGAAAGGCTGGAAACTGCTTACATATTTACAACCCTGATAGCTGCGTCTGGGATAAAATTAATTTATTTCTGAGTTGTCTGGGTTCTGCGGTGTATTCAAGCTTTCCCCTAAAAGATTCATTTTAGGACAGTTCTGAAAATTACTGGAAATATGAAAATAGACTGCAAACTCTTGGAGCAAAGACCACGTTTTGATTTGAGTTCCCTTTACAGCTCTGAAAGTCCTATGTGTACCTGTAGCTCCTTATACATATGTAAACAAAAATAAAATGATCAGCTACACTAGAATAAAGAGATGCTTTCTAATAAAAGGACATTTATGTGAGAAAACAAGAGGACTTTAGAAAATGCAGCTACTGGGAAAAGACCATTTTGGATTATATAGCTCTAGGTTTATTTTCTGCAGTCATCACAATGGGAATAATATTTGTCTGAAGTTACAGCAATGGATTGTGATGAAAGAGGCTACAAGCCCACCAGTAATTCAATTCACGGTAAGTAGAGTAATTATAGTTCTCAGTTACCTTATCAGTCACTCGGAGTTGGAAATAGTGGGTACCAAGGAAGGAGAAGGAGCAGAGAGGCAGAATTCGGGGAGGATGAAACAGACCGATGACTGAGCTTAGCATGTTTGAGCGGGCTCTCCCGTAGACACCGACTCTCCGAGGAAAAGCGATGCAGGAGAGTTCTGGGAATGTCTTCAAAGGAGAAAAATAAGACACTATTAAATGCAAAGCGTGGAGATCACTGTGCTGATGAAAAGGAAGATAAGGGGACTGTTGGAGTCCGTTGCCTGTAAAGCATTGTCTGTTTTCAAGATCTGAAATGCAAAAAGCAATTATCTGCTGAACAGAACAAGGACGCACCAGCAAGGACGAGGGTGTGAGGACAGCAGACACCTGCAGGCAGGTGGAAAGGCCAAGACACAAAATGAGTTCCAATTAGAGCAGGTCGCCGAGGAGAAGAGAGAGACCTTCCATAACGCACATGAAACAAAAGAGGGCAGAGGCAGTGCAGGTTCCCCAGTTAATAAGGAGGGAAACAAATTCTGTGATGCAGACAAGCCTGAGGTTGGGCCTTGTGGATGTATTTTTAGATTGTAGCCAAAGGGGAAGGGGGCTATAGTCAGAGACTGAATACAGCCCACAGATACAGGCTCAGAAATAGTTATTAAAGGAAAAACTAAGCAATTAAAACTTGACTCTTTTAGATCATGTGTGGGGATGAATCGGACAGCCAGAATGTGCTTTCTCAAGGCTGAGCCCTCCTGGGAGTCTAACTGCTGCACTGGGGGGTTGGACGAAATTCCACAAATCAAAGTCTTCAGAGACCCTTAGACTGTCTCACCCTTATATGAAATTATTGGAAATGAAATCACTGTAACCTATTTTTAAAAATAAGAGATGTTGGAAATAATATTTTCTAAACACACTTTTATGCTCAGAAAATGGAACATTTCTTCCTGAACCAAATAATTATAGATTAGCAGTGAACACTGGTTTGTCAATAGAAAATGAGGTAAAATAATTTAGTCTTATAAAATTACAAAACTCGAAGCTAAACAGAAAATGTCTGTTTAGAGTTTTTTATGTTATTTTTAATTGGTACAATGCAAAGAATAAGGCTAGTGATGTTGTTTATATAGAAATTCCAGAGTAACTGAAAATGCTTAAAATGGTTCTTAGTCCCATTAGAATTGACTCATTTCAAGAAGCTTTTCCTCTGTATCATATATAAATCTATAACCAGTTAATTAAGCAGTTGAACTCAGAGAGTGAGATGAGATGGGTTTGTTTCTCCACATTCTCCATAAAGCACACTTTTGTGCCCCCCCCCATTTTATTTATTTATTTGAGACAGAATCTCACTTTATCACCCTCAATAGAGTGCTGTGGCATCACAGCTCACAGCAACCTCCAACTCTTGTGCGTAAGTGATTCTCTTGCCTCAGCCTCCCAAGTAGCTGGGACTACCGATGCCTGCCACAACGCCTGGCTATTTATTTATTTATTCATGTATATATATTTTTTGAGCAAAGTCTCACTTTGTCACCCTGGGTTGAGTGTGGTGGTGTCATAGCTCACAGCAACCTTGAACTCGTGGGCTCATACGATCCTCTTGCCTCAGCCTCTCACGTAGCTGGGAGTACAGGTGCCCACCACCACACCCGGCCACTGTGCCTGGCCCCTTCACAGCCTGTATTGTGAGAAGCAGGAAAGCAGTGTCATTAGTGCAGATGTGGCCACTCGACCCCCCCACTCGCTTGTTGTGTGGCCTCAGGAAAGTTACATTCCCTGGGTACATCACTCCACATCTGATTTGGGGGTGATGACAGCACTTACTTCAAACCCTGTTATGGGGACATGATAAATGACTGTGTGTGAACCACTTTGAACAGTGCCGAGAACCCAGTGCATGCTCAGCGAGCCTCGGTCGTGGCAGCATCTCAAGCCCCACATTTTCTCCGCCCAAGGCATTGGTAACTTAAAACTCTCCTCCTGACACCTGGGCTCTTTTCCTCTCCCCTGGTTAGTTCTGAGCCTAGATCTGGGGGAGTCGCTTTGAAGGAAAGGCAAGATCTCTTTCAGTCCACTTTGGTGTTGAGACGTTGGGGATCTGTGGGGCCAGGCGGGAGTCCCTGAGGAGGCCACCTTTGGTGTCCCCACCATAGTGGGGTAGGGTTGGGACTGGAACTGCAGGTCGGAGGAGGAGAAGCCAGGTCTATGTGTGGAGCCCTCCCCGGGGCTCGTGTGTCTGCCCTTGAGGAGACTGCTGTGGGAACTCCTCAAGTCACACTTCCACGAGTGTGGTGTGAGGGTTCCCCACTTGGTAATGTAGGTGCCTCTCCATCCTCTCGTACTCCCTGCCAAGTGGGGAGCCCCACTCCAGGGTCTCCTGAACTGGCACTTCACGTTTGGAAGCAAGCAGTGACAGGACAGCCAGGTGCTGCTTTCTGGAAGTTTCTGGGCTCTCACGTTATTGCCCCACGGAGTGGTAGGAGTGCAGGTGACTCCACCCTACCCTTGGCCTTCTGATTATGAAGTCTGGGTGACAAGTACAGCAATGTGCCCTCCTCTTATTAAGCCAGCCCTCACTGTGGGCAGCTCTGTGCCCAGCATTGGGTACTCGGTGTCTATGTGGCCGCAATCTGGGGGCCTTGTCATCAGTGCTCGGCCATCAGGAAGCTGCGTCCCCACCAGCTTGTCGCAGATGTACAAGCATGCCGTCTTTTGACTTTGTGGGTCCTCTAACTGTCCCTGTGCCCCATGCTTGGCTCAGCTCACACCCCTGTCCACGTGCTCCTGTCTCATGTAGCCCACTTTCCAGCTGTGCAACTTTTAGTTTCATATGTGAAACTCATTTTTAATTGACATCTTGGAAAATCTCATTATGAGCAAAGGATGCAGAATGACTTACGTGGATAATTTCAGAGATCACTGTCGTCTGTTGCAGCTTTTCTAGCCTACACACGGTTTGCCTTGACCAAATGTGCCTTAAAGGATATTTTAAAAGAAATGTATCTATTTTGTTTATGGGCAAAAAGAGTCTGTATTGAGAAGATTCTGGTCATTGGATCCACTTAACTCCTTTCAGAATCCAAGTTCTCTGCATGGATGTGGTTGAATAAAATATAGTGAGATGGGCTCCTCCTGTGTCTCTGCTCAGCTCTTTACACCTGTCTGTCTGTCTGTCTGTCTCTCTTTTATTTCCAGGAGCAATGGAGTAAACAGTAGATTTGGGCCCAGGCCATAACATTATTGACAGAAATGTAACGTCAGTGTGGCATCTCAGGAAACAAGACATGGCCTTTCTACAAGGCCTGAACTGTGACAGTGTTGAGTTGAGCCATGTTTTCACAGATCCTTCTATTGTAAGACTGTTACCCATGAAATAGGGAGTTTTGTCTTTACTTCCTTGCTTTATTCCAAGACTCACATGGAGGAAAGGAGGTCTGATGCTGTATCTTGTGTTTAGTGACTCAGGACTCCAAATACTACTGCCCTCATTTCTTCCCTCCTTTATTTTTTAAACAAAGGGAAAATGCCCATGAAGGAAAATTGTCTAACAGAAAGTGAAAACTACTTTGATTTCTGTATGGCAGATGCCAAGTTTTTGTAATCAAATGGAAACCTTTCAGAAGTCTTTTTGGTAAAACACTGCCATTTCTCTGGGTGTACCGCTCTCCCAGTAACTCATTATATCGACTTTTGCTTTGATATTGAGTCGTAATCCCTCTTCAACTTAAGCCTGGTGTGAGAATATTGGGAAATGACACTTCAATCCTGGAAGGCTGATTTCATTAAAGACCTCATAATGTCCTGGCAACCCAGCCCTGCCTTCTTAAGTGTGGCTCTTAGATGACGCTGATGAAATCACTCCTGTCATTAGAAGTCAGATGTAGGAGTACGAGAGTGCTGAGTCATGTTCAGGGATCTCAGATTAGAAATTAAAATTACTATGTCCCTTAAGCTCAGAAAGCTCCTCAGTCTTTCCACCCAATAGGTGTGGATTAACCCACCCTCGTCCCCCTTGGGTCCGTGGAGACTCAAGACACACTTCTCTGTTTGCACGTAAGTGCTGATCAACTAGTTCCAATTTACTACTGAGTATATGTGGTGTTATTTTCTTTATTTTTGTAATACTTCACTTAGAAGAATGCTCTTCCGTTCCATCCAGCTTGTTATAAAGGATGCTAGCTCACCACTGGTTTTTAAATGGATGAGTAGTACTTCGTGTCATACAAACACCACATTTTATTAATCTACACATATATTGACTGGCAGACGAGTTGTTTCCACATCCCTACACTTGAGGATTTTGCTGCTGTAAACAATGAAGTGCAGGCGTCTTTACAATTAAAAATACCTTTTTTCCCTTTGAGTAAATACCCAGTATTTGGCTGAATCAAATGGGAGGTCTACTGAAGTTCTTTGAGGTGTCTCTGTGACACTTTCCATAGACATTGTACCATTGTACTTGTTTGCAGTCCCACCAGCAATGTAAAAGTATTCTTTTCTCTGGGCATCCACACTAGCATTTATTGTTTTGGGAGTTTTTGATAACAGCCATTCTCATGGAGTTAGGTGATGTCTCATGGTAGTTTTGATTTGCATTTCATTAATGATTCGAGATGTTGAGCATATCTTTGAAAAGTTTCTGCTTGTATCTTTTGCCTCTTTTTAATCAGATTGTTTTATTTATTTTTTCTTGCTGATTTTCTTGAATTCTTTGTAAATTCCTGTTATCAGCCCTTTGTTGGATGTGCAAGACCTGGCAAAAAAGGTTGTGAACTCATTCTAGAAAAAGTGCCACGCTCCTCATTGGTGAATATCCCTATGGACACCTTCAAAGTGCTCCCCTTAGAAACTACGCACTGACACCAGCACCCAGACCACTCTTTAGTGTAATTTTAGAACTTGTTCTCTAGAATGGCCACGAGAGCTGTCATTGTGTTACTCTTGATGACCTGAATATCATCATAATGTCTTTTTGCCAGTATTTCCTTTGTTTTTAGGTAAAGAAAAACGTCATTGGGGGCCAGTTTGGGTGGATAAGGAGGGTGTTCCGATACAATTATTTGTTTACTGGCTAAAATATCCCATAGAGTTCCATGCGAGCTGGTGCGTTGTCATAATCCAAGAGCCTGTTTTTGCACACACCTTTCTCATGCCAAGATTTTTAGTTAAGATTTTCTTAATTGTTTCTCAATTGGTGTTTATTTGATCTGCTATGTTTCCCACAGTCAGTTTCCCACATGATTTTTATGCTAAATTTGATCAATTTTGCAGTGTTTTTGTCAGTTCTGCTCATTACTGGCCACTCTGACCACTCTTCATCAGTGACGCTTTCTCTCCACTCAGAAAAATGTTTAATCCATTTGCACACTGCCATTTTCTTCATAGAATTATCCCCATAAACTTGGACTAAGATGTCCCTGATTTCACTTCACTCTTGCCAATTTTAATAAGAAATGTAATGTTTGATCATTGCTCTAATTCAAGCTTTGACATTCTCATGACAGCACACAAAAACACACAATGATAATAATGAACACCACTCAGCAAGACACCACTATGCATGGACACAAACACAGCTGTGAGACACTAATGTACCAAGGTTATGAATCCTTACAGAGTTGTCTGTACAGTGCTGCCAATGTAAGAACATGATGCAAGGTCATGAACTTAACTGTCAGGTCTCATATAGCATGCAAGTATTTTCTCCCATTCTGTGGGTTGTCTGTATACTCTAGTGATTGTGTCCTTGGCTATGAAAAAACTTGATTAATTTGATCAAGTCCCATTTTTTTGTATTTCTGTTGTTGCTGGGATTGCTTGTGAGGTCTTCTCCATAAATTTCTGTAGGCCAGTATTTCCATAAGAGTTTTCCAACATGTTTTAGAATCCTTATGGTTCATGCTATAGGTTTAAGTCTTTTATCTGTCATAAATAGTTTGTGTGAATTATGAGAAGTGCAGATCCCATTTCAGTCTTTCACATGTGGCTAACCAGTTTTCTCAGCACCATTGGTTAATAGGTATTCTTTCCCCAAGTACATGTCTTTATTTTCTATGTCAAAAATCAGATGAGAGTATGAGAATAATTTCATCTTTGTGTTATCTGTTCTGATTCATAGGTCTATGTCTATTTTTGTGCCTGTATTTTCTGCCAATCCAAAAGTCAGCAGAAGAAAAGAAATAACCAAGATCAGAGCAGAACTAAATGAAATTGAGAACAAAATAACTATGCAGAAGATTAATGAAGCAAAAAGTTGGTTCTTTGACAAGCTAAACAAACTTGACACGCCTCTAGCTAGATTAATCAGAAACAGACTAGATATAACTCTAATAAGCTCAATTAAACATGAAAAAGGAATTTACAGTTGATAACATGGAAATACAAAATATCATGTTGGAGTACTATAAAAATATCTATGTTCCCAATCTTGAAAATGGGCAGGAAATGAGCAAATTTGGGGAAACATGCAGCTTCCCTAGGAACAATCAGGAAGCTATAAAACTCTTCAACAAACTAGTATCAAACACTGAAATTGAGGCAACAATAAAAAGCCTTTCAACCAAAACAAGTCCTAGACCAGATGGATTTATACCCAAATTTTACCAAACCTACGCAGAAGAACTTATGTCTACACTGCAGAATTGTTCCTTAGCATTTAGAAGGAAGAAATCCTTCTTAACTCATCGTACGAAGTCAAAATTACCCTGATACCAAAGCCAGGAAAAGACACAACTAAAAACAAAAACTAAAGACCAATATCCTTTGTGAATATAGATGCGAAAATTCTCAATACAATCTTAGCAAACTGAATTCAGCTGCACATCACAGAACTAATTCATCACAGCCAAGTGGACTTCATCCCAGAGATGCAAGGATGGCTCAACATATGCATATCTGTAAATGTCATCCACTGCATGAGTAGATAGGAAAACAAAGACCATTTGATCCTTTCAGTAGACGTAGAAAAAGTATTTGACAAAATTTATAGCTATTACTTAAGCTGAGTCTCAGTCCAAATTACTCCTATGCTTTGTCCTCGGGACTCCCCCCCAAAAAATGCATAATGCTTTCATAATAATTAATTTCATAGAGTATTTACCATATTGCAGGCACTGTGCTAAATACTTCACATATGTTATCTCATTTGATCCCGGCAACAACTCTTTGAGGTAAGAAATACCTTATATATGAAGAAACTGAATTCTAGAGCAAGGGTCTGCCTCAAATGATGGGATCAGAATTTGAATCTAGATCTTTCTGTCTGCTGTGCCCACAGTTTCAGCCACACTACTATTATGTATTGCTGTTGGAACTGTTTTGATTGTGTTCTTTTATATTATTTTATCTATTAGATTATTTATTAGAGAGTGACATAAACGATTGAAAATTTTAATGTCCAGCTCTCAGGTTGACATGGGTGGATGATACAGAGTGGCTATAAAGTTCAAGTGCAATTTACTATTTTAAATTGTACATGAACTTTATGGGAGCCCTGTGTTTTTTACTATGTCTCTCTAATACTCTAATAAATCTTCATTTTAAACATGAATGCTACTTCACATCAGTTTCAGGTTCTCATACAGAACAAATTATCAACCTTAATGTTGATGTCAATTGTTTAATTCAGTTTTCATTCTGCATTTGTTTTCTGTTTTAGCTCACTTTTTTTTTTTTATTTGTTTGTTTGTTTTTTGTTTTTTGCTTCAGTTCTGTTTCTGTTGCCATTTTCATTTTCTGCCTTTGGTGGCCCGAGATTTAATCTGTCTATCTTTGTTCATTGTAGTTCATTTGGCTGCCAAACTTCTATTAAGTTCCTGTGTCAGTGTTGTAAACATCAAAGACTTTGTTAACAAGTGATTTAAGATTGCTACTTGGAAATTGTATTTCTCTATTGTTAGTAGAGTGATATTAAGTGAAAATAAAATTCTAAGAAATTGCCAATTTAACTTTTAAGGCAATGGTTTAATCCTCTTATTAACCTGGAATGCGTATAGTTGACACTAGTATTATTAAAAGGGGTGACATTCGTTATTATCTCACTGTGTTCCGAGAATTTGTGTGGAACATCCTGTCAAAGATGCTATTACACTAGGATTCCTCCATTTTTTGTGGTTCTGTTCTCATTTGTGATACAACAGCAACTTCACTGCAAAAGAAGAACCACGTAAAAAACAGGGATGGTTTAAACAAATTAGAGAAAGAAAGGAGAGAGAGAGCGTACTTCATTTTGTAAGCAGATTCTCAGCTGACTGGTGGGAACTATTTACTTCTTTTCTTTTTAGCCCTTTCCTAATTCACAAGGGTACCTGCAACCTTGGGGCCATGTGACTAGGTTTGGGCTAACCCAGACCAGACCTTCTGCTGTATAGGTACTTTTAAGGCTACTGAGGCTATTCCTGCCATCATTTTGCAGTGGGAATTTTCTAGAATGCATTCAGATTTGGGGTAATCTTGTATGCCTATTAAACAATCGCACAGAATATGTGCAGTAGGCTTTTCTTGAGGCATGTTTATTAGAGCATGTTTGTAAGACAGGATGAGAGCAGGCACTCTAAGAAGGTGGAGACCCTCAGTATGTTTGGGAAAAGGGAACAAAGTAAAACAGTTGTTTTTCTGGAAGAATATCACAGTACTTAGAATATACCACCCTGTAAGGGGATCTCTAAGAGGCAGGTTAGTGAGTGCTATGGTCTAAATGTATGTCCAACCCAAATTCATGTGTTGAAGTCCTAGTTTCCAAACTGATGGTATTAGAGATGGGGCCATTGGGGTGGAATGTAGCTAATTAGGGCTCTGCCCTCATTAATGAGATTAGTGCCCTTTTAGAAAAGGTCCCAGAGAGCTTCCATCGCAGGAGGGCACAACAAGAAGGCACCACATGAACCAGGAAACACCCTGGACAGACACCATCTCTTCCAGGGTTTGTTCTTGGACTTCTCAGCTTCCAGAACCGTGAGAAATAAATGTCTGCTGTTGTAAGCTGCCTGGTTTATGTTATTTTGTTACAGCAGCCCAAAGAGGCTAAGTGAGCATGTACTTTTCTGATATTTGACCACTAAAACCGTCTCAAGGAAGCAGCAAGAGAGATGAATTTTCCTGAGAACACTCTGTGTTAAGGAACACTGTCAGTGTCTCCACCTACTTGGGACAAAACGTCATGTGGATTCCTTCTGCTAGGACAGACTCTTAATAAATATTTTCCACATGTTTCTGTTGCAAGTACCATAATATTTACAACTTTACAAAAAATTTGACTTTGTATAAAGAACCATTAACGTATTCTACCCTTTAACCCCATAATTCCACCTTGGAAAATAAATATTAAAGAAAAAATCTAAAATGTCTACTTTAGATGACGTATGATTTTCTTTTCAGTGTGGAATTTTAAATCACATATTTGATATTAAAAACAACTTAAATGCCCAAGAAAAAATAAGAAAATTCTATATTAGATGTGAATTATACAATAGTCATAAAGACTATGACAATATGAAAATCCTTAGAAGTCTGAAAAGCAGGACATAAAATTTTATGCACTCAGTGCATTCATAAGTGACAAAAGAAGCAAAGAAAATTTTTCAATGGAAAATAGACAAAATGCCAACAGTAATTATAATTTGTTAGACTTTTGTGCATGTTTTCTTTCCTGCTATTTTCTAATATTTTAAAATCTTTTTTGAATTATAACTTTGGCCTCTGAATGAGCCAGATTTGTATGTTTGCTCACAGTAAACAAGGCTTGTTTTTTGTTTTGTTTTTCACCCAATGCTGCCAGCTTTCCTCTGAGGGGTAAGTGGATTCCTCCAAATAGCCAAGGATGATCCCTCCCGGGCTTTCACTTATAGAATGGGGAAATTGTAGTATGAAGTTTCAAGAATTTGTGAAGTCTAAATACACAGACCACAGCTCTTTGCTTTCTGCACTCTCCATAAATGGTAAGGT
Organism: Loris lydekkerianus; assembly: GCA_963574355.1. Lineage (NCBI taxonomy): Eukaryota > Metazoa > Chordata > Mammalia > Primates > Lorisidae > Loris > Loris lydekkerianus. The sequence goes on from CAUYPK010014279.1 coordinate 19,458, forward strand.
AATAAAATGCAAAGTGGAGAGGGGCTAAGAAAACCATTTCTGCTTTATTTCATTTACATGAGCTGTTTTTTTAAACCTCACAGATGAGCTCTTCGGTGTCTGAAGTTATTTCACACAGAATTTTTAACATCTTATTATTGAAATGAAAGGGGAAAATCAATGGTAAACATCCTGTAGATGGAACACATTTGATTTCAATTTGCACCAAATTGCTGGTTATTAAATCCATTGTGAAGCTCTCTTCACTGGGTAAACTCCTCAGCGCCTGGCGGCTGAACAAGTTGGTGCCTCTAAGCTTTCTGATGCTTGTTGCCAACTTTTTCCCATAGTCTGCGGCTTGTTATTTAAAGACATACCGGAGAAGAAGTTTTCAAAATAGATCCACATTCACTTTGACATTAGGAAGCTGTTGTCTTCATTGGTTTGGGTTTTGAAATAGTAAAATAGCAGGAATGAATCATTTGTAGTCACCTGGGGCTCTTTCTCTCGGATTTCAGCTCTGGGAATATTTACTCATAGACACCTCGCCACTCTTCAAAAGAAACTTGAGGCACGTCTTACTGACGTACTTGGGGTATACATTTTCCCTATCTTCATAAGAAATGTTCTTCATCAATTTTGAAGTGATATTCACTGCATTTTGTAATTCTAAAATGTCCTTGGGAACTATGTAAGGATAGAACTAGTTCATGGTACCTACCTCCATAGAAATGGGATATACGCAGGTGTGGTACAGAGTACATTCGACTGCAAATAAACAAGAGATGCTGAAACTATTGGCAGTTTATTTATAGTACAAGTGGTCAGGGGAAGACATGAAGGGCTGGCACCATGGTTCAAGAGTGCCCATAAGTGCCCAGCTCTTATCATATTCTCTCCAGCCTCTAGACAGCGCCCACCTCCTCTTGGTGCTTTCCATGGATGGATTCAAAGCGGTTTTGCACTTCCACACATTTGAGCACTGTGTGTCATGAATGGTGAGGCGGGAAATAAGATGGGCCATGCATGTGTTAGGAAGTATCCCCAGGAATCCTCAGCAGACTTCTGTCTGCACTACACAAGCCACCATGGTGTCACATGGCCACTGTCACAGGGTCACGGCTACCTGCAGGAAAGCTTTCGAGACTCTACAGAATAAAAAAGCAGGTGGGAGTTACAGTGTGTAGCATGTGGTCCTGCTTCCAGTGATTGCCACATACCTCACCTTTCTAGAACACAACTTAGAACCATCAAATAATTATAACCATTTTCCCCAAACAATATTAGATGTACCAATGTTTAGACACTTAAAGTTACAGACGCTTCTCTCATCCATCAAGCATATTGCAAGGAGAGACAGTAGCCAGGACAATGGAAGCGCCACCAGCTCTGATGGGAACACTTGGAGGACAAGAAATAGTGGAAGAATATCCCACAGACGCATCCAACACGTGCATAGCCTGGGTTCATTTAATAGACACTAGAATTTTCTTATTGTTACAACCGAGCATGACGAGAGAGCCATTGGCCACTGGATTTTTAAGAGGAGGGAAGTTATGTTCACTTTTTCTATAATCAGGAGGAGACAGCAGGAAGATTTATCTTCTATTTGTTCTTAATTGAAAATGTCACATTACCTATAGAGACAAACTCCGATAGGCTATCTGGAAAGGTTTACTAACCGGAGAAGAATTTTTGAGACTTTATGCCTCTCCACCCAACCCTTCCCAGGAGGAAACGTGAATGAATGTGTTGGGGAGAATGGTTCATGTCTGACTGCCACCATTGTATATAGAAAGTCATTTTCATACTAAAAAAAGGAAACAATACAATCTCAGAATTAAAAATAATACTTTAAAGAAAAGTTAAACTTTATGAAAAAGAGATATACTTTTTCTGTTCTTTTTCTCATGTTGGTGCAAATTAATGGAAAACCTTGGTCACAGATGAGAGTTGGCTGTTTAGAGATTTCTGTGAAGGGTTTTGGATATCTGGGATCTCCTGTTTTTCTCATCTTTTACAACATATATACCATTTATGTTTTCTTGGTAGCTGCTGTGTGTAACCAGCCTGCCAGCCACATACATCCTGGGATTTATTATGTGTGGCAAATTATCTTCCATTGTCTGCTAGGGTCATTTTGCTTTGGGGTTGAGGCTAGGACAGCAAACACCATACACGTGACATCATTGACCCCACCTACGCGGAGAGAAACTTACTATTCACAGTAATTTTTATTGCTAACACTAGAAATGATATCAGATCCTATCTCAACACAATGTTTAGGAAGTTACATTCAGTCCATCAGAGCTGGCACGTAGCATCCCTCTGTTTCATACGAATTAGGTGTGATACCAAACCAAGAAGGGCTTTGTTAAAATGTGCTAGTTGTATGAAGAGGGAAACTTAGTGACATGTCCATTCTTAATAGCCAGCTGTGAGACGGCAGAGAGAAAGTAGCAATGGAATAAAGTAGAAATCAATTGTGTTTTAACTGCAGTGGGAGGAAAGGGCTGAGCATGGCAGAGAGCTGGCCAGTAGGTAGCGTGAAGGCCCCCTCTGTATGGAGGTGAGAGTACAAACAAGCACCAGCCTGGAGCTCACACAGCCCAGCTGAGATGCTCCCAGGGCTTCTCATGTGCTTACAGCATTCACCGGCACCCCCGACCTGGGTTTCCACCAAACAGCTGCACAAACGCCAGCAGCCTCACCATTGACCTTGACCTTGACTTTGATCCACTTGCATCTCTGGTCTTTGATGTGACTCTTCCTAAGGTAATTGGAAGTAAATGAAATGAATGCACAAATGTCATGGAAATCCATCTTTCAAACATTATCTCTTCCAAGACTTCTTTCCAGAAATGTTTTTATGCTGTTCCACCTGCAACCCCAGTTAAGATACGGGATTCATTTCCTGAAGGAGGAGAAGAACCATGCGGCTTAGAGGGCTTTCTTGTGCTCAGAATTGAACCATAGTGTTACATAGAACAACTCAGAAGTTTTTAAATTGTAATGGGACAGGGTCTACAATTTATTTATTACAATTATAATTTTACTTTTTATGAATCCATTTAAGTGAAAAAAGTAACATAGGGACATTAGGAACATGAAAAGCGGTTGCCCATAATCCCACAGTACTAATAAGATGCTGAGACACTGGGACACATTTCCTTGCAGGTGCATTTATTTATTTATTTTTTTCTTTTTGGAAGGGGGAGTTATATACATTGCTATGTTTTTATATTTTTCATTGAGCCAATAATTACTTTTTCTTTTTGGAAGGGGGAGTTCTATACATTGCTATGTTTTTATATTTTGCTCATTGAGCCAATAATTTTTTCTTTTTGGAAGGGGGAGTTCTATACATTGCTATGTTTTTATATTTTGCTCATTGAGTTCTGTGTGCCAGAGACACTGTGCTGGACAACTATTGAGACAGATTTGTGTGCACATAATATGATTTTATGTTTATTATTATTATATGATATTTATGTTTATATGCCTTCACATGTATGGCTTCATAGTTTTTGAGGACTCCCAGCACCATTTGTTAAATAGGGAATCTTTTCTCCACTGAATGTTTTTAATTGGCTTGTCAAAGATCAAATAACGGTAAGTGACTGAATTCATCTCTTGGTTCTCTATTCTATTCCAGACATCTACTTCTCTGTTTTTATACCAATACCATGCTGTTCTGATCACTATCAATTTGTAATACAGTCTCAGGTCTGGTAGCATGATTCCTCCTGCTGTGTTTTTATTGCTGAGTAATGTTTCGGCTATTTGAGGCTTTTTCTGATTCCATATACAATGAAGTATTATTTTTTCGAGATCTTTAAAATATAACAATGGAGCTTTAATAGGAATTGCATTAAAATTATATATTGCTTTGGGCAGTATAGACATTTTAACAATGTTGATTCTTCCCAGCCATGAGCATGGTATGTTTTTGCATTTGTTAACATTTTCAGCTATTTAATTTCTTAAAGTTTCATAGTTCTCTTTGTAGAGATCTTTCACATCCTTTGTTAGGTAAACTCCCAACTATTTCATCCTCTTTGGCACTACTGTGAAAGGAATAGAGTCCTTGACTTTTTTCAGCTTGTTTATTGTTGGTATATATAAAGGCTACAGATTTATTGGTGTTGATTTTGTAGCCTGAGACATTGCTGTCTTCCTTGATCACTTCTAAAAGTTTTATAGTAGAATCCCTAGTGTTTTTCAGATATACGATCATGTCATCTGCAAAGAATGAAAGTTTGATCTCTTCTGACCCTATGTGAATACCCTTGATCGCCTTTTCTTCCCTAATTGCAATGGCTAAAACTTCCATTACAATGGTAAAGAGCAATGGAGACAATGGGCAACCTTGCCTGGTTCCTGATCTAAGTGGAAATGATTTCAATTTCACTCCATTCAATACGATATTGGCTGTGGGTTTGCTGTAGATGGCCTCTATTCGTTTAAGAAGTGTCCCTTCTATACCAATTTTCTTAAGTGTTCTGATCATGAAGGGATGCTAGATATTATCAAAAGCTTTTTCTGCATCGATTGAAAGAATCATATGGTCCTTATTTTTAAGTTTGTTTATGTGTTGAATTACATTTATAGATTTACGTATATTGAACCAGCCTTGAGACCCTGGGATAAATCTGACTTTGTCATGGTGTATAATTTTTTTGATGTGTTGTTGGATTCTGTTTATTAGGATCTTATTGAGTATTTTAGTATCTATATTCATCAGTGATATTGGTCTATAATTTTCTTTTCTTGTTGGGTTTTTCCCTGGTTTGGGGATCAAGGTGATGTTTGCTTCATAGAATGTGTTGGGTAATATTTCTTTTTCTTTTTTTTTTTCTATATTTTGGAAGAGATTTAGTAGTATAGGTACTAGTTCTTCTTTAAATGTTTGGTAGAATTCTGACGTAAAGCCATCTGGTCCTGGGCTTTTTTTTTTAGGGAGATTTTGCACCCATGGATTTTGATATCTCCTTTGAGTTCTCAAACCAATCTCCTGAGATAACCAGGGAAGCCTGTGTACTGTTTATACATAAATTGCATACATAAACACATGCATGTGTGTGTGTGTGTATATATGTGTGTGTGTGTGTTACAGAGCTTCTAAAGAGCAACAGAGATCTTGTCCACCAACTTCACTCGTGTCTGTTTTTCTCTTCTTTCCATTTCACATACATTCAAAAGAATTACCAATATATCCTTGTGTTGCTATTGTCATATTTAAAGATGGCGTGCTTATATTGGTATATCCTACTTTTATTTATTTACTTATTTATTTAGAAACAGAATGTCACTATGTTACCCTCTGTAGTGTGCTGTAGCATGACAGCTCACAGCCAACTCAACTCTTGGGCTTACGTGATTCTCTTGCCTCAGCTTCCCAAGTTAGCTTGGACTACAGGCTCCTGACACAATGCCCAGCTATATTTTTTGTTGTTGCTGTTGTCACTGTTATTTAGCTGGCTTAGGCTGGGTTTGAACCTGCCAACCTGGGTGTATGTGGACGGCAGCACCATAACCACTGTGCTATGGGCGCCAAGCCTATGTACTATTTTTAGTTTTAAATAGTCAATATCATTACCCATTTGCAATGGTTTTTGTATGTGTTTTTCTGAGTAAGCAAAATATAGCACAATAATTTTTAAATATTCAGCTATCTGTACATTATTTGTTTCTGTCAGTTTCCTTTGAATTTGTTTGTCTTCGTTGTTTTCTCAAGTGGGAATTTTCCCAGATTATTCTTGGGTAATTGATTATTCATATTTGACAGGGAGGGACTATAGAATGGGTTGATTGTTCTATGTGTAGAGCAACCCTTGTCTACCGATGGGGCTTCACAGTGGAGACATAGACATTTGTTAGTTTTTCAACGTTTAGTACCTAAAAAATATTTTATATGGGGCTTCTCAGGTTCTAAAGTGTAGAAGAGTACAATATTCCTCATTGAGGGATGGGGGTATCTGGGCGCCAGTGTTCTGAGAGGCCTCCATGTCTGGGCCATACTACATTTTTTGCAGACACCCCCATGCCTTGGAAAATCAGGACTCTGCAGTACGATCCAGGTAGGCTGGAGGTACAGGCATGGTGCTGAGCCTGGGCCCTAGATCTATAATTTAGTTTTCCATTTTGGAACATTTTTTTAAATTTCATCCATGTGTGGATAACAAGATATCCTGAAGAAATCCAGTACTCAAGCCTATGAGGTCATCCTAAGACCTCACGTCTGGCTCCTATACCGGGAGGGCAGCCAGGCAAGTGAATTATGCCCTGTGATCAGCAAGATATGTCTGCTAAAGAATTACATGAGATTGATTCTGCAGAATCATGTCAAAATACTGACTTTGGGTGAGTTTCACTGAGGTCAGATACAGGATGAGATCAGATTCATTGACTACCAGTGGTCACCACTGACCTGCGAGCCTGAGCCCCTGTTTAGACTCACGTGTTGCCTGGTTCCCAGCCATGTTCCCCCCACTATTCCAAAGCCCCCAGCAATGACAGTGTGGTAGTAGGTGTTATATATGTGTTTTATGCACACTTTTCCAGTGCTGTCTACACCCCTGTAGAGTCTACATCACAAGTCATGTGTCTTCTAAGCCAGCTCACTAAAATTTTCAAAACATTTTCAAAAAATTTTCTCTGCTATCCAATGAGCCGGTCCAGTTTTCTTTTGCCTGTTTCCTGTGGTGAGGTTGTACTCTCCTGATTTAGTTTTATTCCATGCTAAAGAAAGGATGGACATTTCTTGAAGGAATGGAATGGTGCCCTTTCCAGAGATCCCTCATCTGTCTTCCTTGGTAGTGATGGGAAGCAGGAATGTCATCAACGTTCTAAACACTCAGTCACTAAAGCCTGAAAAGCTTATGAGAAGACAACTGAAATGTGCCATTTTGTCTCTATGCTATAAAATTCTAAATGGTAAATCTAACATGAGGAGAAAAATATCATCATTCACCCTTTCCTATATCCTAGGGGACACACTTGCTTATGTGGGCTTCATCAGTGAAATAGCAGGGTATGAAGGTTGAATAGCACATCAAGGGAGAGGGAGTCAGCAACCTCAGAGAATGTCCCATGACCCTGGAGTGACAAGGGAGACCAGCTAGGCATTTTCCATGCTCCTTTCTATGGGAGCCAGAAGTGGCTGGGAGTGGGGTGGGTGGAGTTCAAGCATAAACATTGTAGTCGGGGTGGGGGGAAAGAGTTGTGATTTTGTGAACTCTCTAATTAGCGGATAATAACACAGAATTATTCTGTGTACCATCTAGAGTAGCTGTCCAGTGCCAAAGTAGTTATCTTTCAATTTCATGGCTAACTTAAAGCAATTCTCTTTAAATATACATGTAACAGAAATGTGAGAATTGCTATGGATATTGTGCAGGAGGAAAAAAAAGAGTTAAACTCTGGTTTGCCAAAGATTACCTTGATTTGGGTGATATTATAGTTTTGTTCTCTGGAAGGTTAGCTTGAAAAGGTCAGTTCAATTACTATAAACATAATGATTTGCATAATACTAGCAATGAGTTTCTTGCACACGTGAGTGGGTGTGTATACAATTTAGTAGTATGATCAAAACATTGTTGTTGACATTTCTTTTTTATTTTTTTTTTTTGAGACAGAGTCTCACTACGTTGCCCTGCGTAGAGTACTGTGGCATCACAGCTCACAGCAACCTCCAACTCAGGCTTAAGCTATTCTCTTGCCTCAGCCTCCCAAGTAGCTGGGACTACAGGCAACTGCCACAACACCCTGCTATTTCTTATTGCAGATGTCATTGTTGTTTAGCTGGCTGAGGCTGGGTTTGAATCCACCACTCTGGGTGTATGTGGCTGGCACTATGACCATTGTGCTACAGGTGCCAAGCCTGTTGTCAAGTATTTATGTTTAGACAGCATAGTTTAATTGACAGAGGAAGTTAAAAAGAGAATGATGTTTCAATTGCTGTATAAAGAATTGGAACAAGGAAATTCTTAGATGATCACAAGCATTAAATGGAGTAGCAAGGTCCCTACATGAATTACTTCTGAGCTGGCCAGACTAGAGATAGTAAGGAAGTGTCTTAGGGGCTTAGAAATTTTCAGTAAGATTTAGACAAACTAACAATAGTGTTTCTCAGGTGCTAACATTAGTCTCAAATTTTTATATTATTCTCATACTGCAGAAGGTCTCCCCTCCACCATGGCAAGGAGAATAGCTCTCAAAATCAACAGAAATATATTTGGCGATTTTTCAGATACAATGAGGTGAAAAACTAAAATGGGACCCAGGGTCCTCATCCCCAGACACTTTGATAGGGCAGACCACGTCAACTTTACTAAATACTTAATACAAATCCTTGCTTCTGCTTTTCAAACCTGACTTTAAATATTATTCATATTACATTTCAATAGCTTATATTATTCATGTTATAAATACTATGTAAAAATATATTCTGCACATTAAAAACAGGTGAGATACATTGTCTTGAATACAGAAACAAAATACAGTTTTAGTAGAATTTAAGTCATGCTTCTTAAGATGTTCAATGAGAAGCTAAGCTATCTAGTCCTAAGCCTTGCTTAGCCTCGAAATATTCTAAATCTAGGAAGATGAGCAAGAAAATACTAGTTTAATGTTTCCATTCATAATAGCTTTTCAAATGTTAATGTATTATATTCTTCTTGACCAAAAATAAATACATCCTTTTCTTAAGAAGGATAAGGAGAAGGATAAGAAGATGAGACACAAATCTGGAGGGCCCTACAGCTCATTTTCTTTTCACTTTTGGTCTTTTAGCAAGGAAATGGCTCAGGAGATCAGAATTACATCAACAGAATAGGCTGATGGCAGTTGCTAGGTTCTAACAAAGCCCCTCCTTTGCCTATAGGCAATTGACCCTGGTATATAAATGTTTAAATTATCACACAGGCAAGGCCCTTCTCTATTGACTCATTTGCCATGGATGTACTCTATTTCTCCACTTGTAGCTTTTTTTCCTAATAAAACTTTCATAGCACTATATATCTGTAACTTCTTTACATTATAATATGCTCATCCATGTGATCAGTGTATGACATCTTTGGTCTTTCTAAAATTTCCAAATTATCACTTAGTTTAAATAGTGTCATCTTAAACTCATAAATGGAAATGATACCTATTGATTTCTCCTATTAGAGATTATCCAGTCATGCAATATTTATACTGTAAATTACACAAGGCAAGGACTATTGATACACCAAAGATATATATATGTACATATGTGTATGTGTATCTACCTCAATTATATATATATACATATATATATATGTGTATATATATATGTATGTATATATATATACGTATATATATATGCTAAGAATTGTGCCCCATTAAAGAGAAGTAATCTAAGAGATTTAAAAATTTATGATGTAGATATCACCTAACCCCAGTAAGAGTAGCCCACATAACAAAATCCCCAAAACAGAAATGTTGGTGTGGATGTGGAGGAAAGGGCACACTTCTACACTGCTAGTGGGAATGCCCACTGATACGTCCCTTCTGGAAGGCTGTTTGGAGAATACTTAGAGGCCTAAAAATAGACCTGCCATTCGATTCTATAATTCCTCTACTAGGTTTATACCCAGAAGACCAAAAGTCACAATATAACAAAGACATCTGTACCAGAATGTTTATTGAAGCCCAATTCATAATTGCTAAGTCGTGGAAGAAGCCCAAGTGCCCATCGACCCACAAATGAACTAGCAAATTGTGGTACATGTATACCATGGAATACTATGCAGCCTTAAAGAAAGATGGAGACTTTGCCTCTTTCATGTTTATATTGATGGAGCTGGAACATATTCTCCTTAGCAAAGTATCCCAGGAATGGAAGAAAAAGTATCCAATGTACTCAACCCTACTATGAAGCTAAACTATAGCTTTCACATGAAGGCTATAACCCAACTGTACCACAAGACTATGGGGAAAGGACCAAGGAAGGGGAAGAAAGGGGGGTTTGGGTGGAGGGAGGGTAATGGGTAGGGCCACATCTATGGTGCATATTTTTATCTATAATAAAAAAAAAAGAAGGTGATGCAATTGGTGCCCCAAACATACATTAGATGAAATATTACTGCATAGTACAAGTACATCAAGAAAATGTGTGTGCAACAGCTTTAAAAATGAATAATAACATGTAACTAATTAAGACTGTGAATTTCATAAGGGCTAAGGGATGGAATCAGGCCAATTCCAGGCATTCCTTAATAATATTGATGCTGACTATGGCAACATCATTTACTTTTCAGAAGAAAGATGGGTGAGTTGAGGCCAAGTGTTGAAAAGTTTAGATTTGCTACATGTTATCAAGTCATTTATTATATCAAAAATTGGTGCCCGAATTTGACAATGCATGCTGGTTTACAGATTTAGCATTTTTAATGGATTTAATGGCTCATTTAAATGAGTTAAGCATGCATCTTTAAGATGAAAACTGACTTATCGATACAATGGTTTGAACCATAACAGCATTCCAAATCAAAGTAAAATTATGGCAAGCTTAAATTAAGGCAAATAACTTTATGCATTTGACACATTGGCTAAACATAGTCCTATGAACAGTTGAAATATGCAGCCTTGATACTCAATTTGATATAATAATTTGAAAACAGATTTCAAGATTTCTGGGAAAATAGTCAATATTTTGGTGTATTTGCAATTCCATTTTCAGTCAACATAAATGTTACCTGCCAATTTTCAAATGGAATGCAGGGTGGCACCTGTGGCTCAAAGGAGTAGGGCGCTGGCCCCATATGCCAGAGGTGGCAGGTTCAAATGGAATGCACAGAGTTGCAATTTAACATTCAACATTCTTTAATTCAAATTAAAGAAAAATTTGATCGTGTCTCTGTGCTGGACGTTTATAGGTTCTGCCTTCCCAGAGGCAAATATGCCTCACTTCACAATCACACCTTGTTCATATCATTTTCAGCATCATTTACTTATTTTCAAGAATGAAACACATTAAGAGTAAAATTAGAACCAAGAGAACTCCTTGAGAATCACAACTACTTTCATTGAACCAGGTATTAATGCATTAGTTTCTCAAGTACAATGTCAAATATCCCACTAGTTTTATGTTGCCCATTTCTCTTTTACTTTTATAATAAAAAATATTATAAAAGCCAAAGATATTTTATTACTTAGATATATATTTTTCCTGTATTAGTGATTACAGTTTGGGGACCTGCTTTACAATTTTAAAGACTCTCTGAATGGGCTGATGTATAATTAGCATTATTACGTGAAGATTTTTTGCTTATCTGTGGTGGCAGATATCATGGAAATTATGCACAGATCTTTTTTTGCCCATCAGCTGTTGTTAATATTTGTGTATTTCATGTGTGACCCTAGACAACTCATCTTCCAGTGAAGTCCCAAGAAGCCAAAAGGTTAGACACCCCTCCTTTGGATTCTTTTGTTGGTTGTGGACACCAGTACAGCGTCACCAGTACCCATGAGTTAACACATGTAAGGTCTTTGAGGTCTCCTCTGGCCAGTTGGATCAGGCAATCCTAACCTACTTTAATAGTGATTTTTAAATGTTGAATTTTGAGGAACAGGTGTTGGAGCTTTCCTTCCCTCTCAAAAAGCCTTGAGAAAAATCATTCACTTGATATACCTTCTCCTGTCAGAGATTATACTTTCCAAGATTCTGCCTTTGTTAGAACACAAAAATAAACTATTTTATACACACTTGTAGAGCAGTGAATGTCTACTAGTTAAGTTAAGGGAGATGCTTCAAACTATTATCTTGACTATGGAAGGTTCTTTCCAAGGTGACTTGCTCTATCCAACTAAGCGAAACAGTGGGGCATGACTTTGGCATCTCTTATTTCACAATGTAAAGATTTCCATGTAAAATCTTTCCATTCCTGTTTTTAAGGGACCGTCTATTGCATGGGCTCAGCACTCTTCATAGCCTCCAGAGGTGCTTCCTTGAACTTTAAAGTTGTGCTTGTGCCTTCTCATGTGACACTGAGAACTTGGGAGTTTGCTCATTCATCTTCATTTCTCCTACTTTTAGGTTAAATTCTCACATTCCTTTTTTAAAGAGACAGATTATATCACCCTTTATTTTGCTTATTCGGTGTATTCTATCAAATTTTATTTTTCTTAGCCACAATGAACAGCAAGGCATTTGAAAGTTTAGAGGGAATATGCTAAGATAAAGTGCAGAGCAGTTGGAAAGATACTCACTTACTCTAAGTGCACCTGTAGACAGTGTTAGCTGAGTTACTGCCGACACAGTGGCACATTGGCTGCCAATCAGAATGCTGAAATACTGCATGCAGAAATTAGTGGTCTCCTGTATCAGAATTATGTGAAATATATTCGCAGGTAGGGAAAGGTATATTGTACTAATTCTGCTAAGTTTTTTTTCCTTCTAGTTACCTTCAAGATGCCTTTACTTCTAGCATGGTGGCTCTCAGCCAGTCTACTAGAATAGTATTTTTCAACCTTTTTAATCTCACAGAATACTTGAACTTATAGTTAAATTTCCGTGGCACACTTAAATTATGTTGATCAAAAGAAAGAGTCAAAAAAGAATATACTTAATGTGCTTTGAACTTCTTTTAAAATAATCAAATTAATAATCTTTAAACATTTTCACAGCACACCTAAGATCCTCTCATGGCACACTGGTTGCAAATCACTCTACTAGAACAAAGAGACACTAGCTGAGTGGTGTTGTAAGAAATTACTTATTTTTCCTTTGCTAAGAGAGTAGATACTCTGCATGTATGATATGTGATTACTTATCATGAAAGATTACTGACTGTATTGTCTCTAAACAAGCCTCCAAGGTCTGGTTAAGATTTGGCAAGAGCCCAATAGCAAAAATGACATAGAGTTCACTAAGAAGGACTTAAATGGTTGAACTTTCTCTTTGGGGACTTCAATAGGATATTGTGGGGCCCCGGCCAGGAAGAAAACCTGTGAACAAGTCCTGTGTTGCCTGTGTCTGAGATCACTTCTCGGGCAAATTGCTGGGCTAGGCACTTAACATATTGGAAAAGAAAATTAAAAGCCATATTTTTCTTGCTTAAAAAAAATTGCATATATATAAAGTGTACAACATGATGTTTTGATATACATATACAGAGTGAAGTGATTGCCATGTTTTTCTAATTATAATTTTTCTAGGTCACAATTGTGGCTATGAACTATTGCTACAAATCTCAATAGATTTAAAGAAAATAGGATAAGGAAAAGAAGACTATTAACCCAAGTGGTCATGGGAATACAAAGCACCAGGCTAGTTCATTACCTTTTGTCTTAAAGATCAGAGAGGTGGTAAAAGAATATTAACAAATCAATTACTTTAAAAAGGCAAACTAGATAGATGTTTAGACAGGTGGGACAATTTTTTTTTTTTAATTATACCTATACATAATGTGAATTATTAAATCAAATTTCTCACTACTTTATTTGCTAGAAAGGATAAATTCTCCTGTGATGGTCTGCCATTCAAGTACAGATATTTATTTCTGTTTCTTATGGAGTGTAACCCTTACCCACAAGACTATGGTTATTGCAAAATTTTACCTTTTGGGGGGAAGAAATTTTATTTGTGCATTACAAGTTCATGATAAAGATGTAATTTATTAGAAAATGTTATAGAAATTGAATTAGTTCACCTCATTGTAGATATTTGCTTTGTGATGATGGACTCAGTATGTATAACATTCTTAACTTTATTCTGTCATCTTAGCATGGTAAGGGGCAAGAATTCACTTGTTAGTAAAATGCATAAATGTCCCATGTTTTGGCTTTTATTTCTATGCCCCCTTGAGCAAAACAAATTAGTGATTCAAATAGACTCATTTCTAACCACATTGGGAGGTTTGCTTTGATGTCGCATGTGTTGTTATTTTTGGTCCTCATAAAACCCTTGAGAGATAATTGGTATTATTACCAGGGAAATATCTCCTGAGAAAGCTGAGGCATAGAGAGCTTTAAGCAACTTGTCCATGGGAATATAGGAGGCATTACAGCCCAGAGTCACACTCAGATCTATCTTCCTTAATGGCCCAGCTTTTTTTATGTGCTCTGCTGCCCTTAATAGCTAGAAAATTCTAGCTATTGAATTCTATATGTTACAGACCTCTACAGAAAACTTTCTGTACTCATAATTCTGTTTTCAATGCTATGGGGTTAAGGTATCCTTTATAAATTGTGAAACCAGCAGCTTAGATGTAAGGCGTGTAGGTGGTGGGGATGAGGGTGCCATTGCCTTTGCTACTTGTAGGCGACCTGCAGAATTTGGGGTCTGTTTGTTCACATAGGTGCTTTGGTTCACTGCTGTGTTGGGGCTACCATGAAGGTGGCTGAGTATCAGTAGATAGCATGCATGAACTAATTCCCAGCAAGAATTCAAAGTTTCCTTGCTAAATCCTGCCTCCTTAGCATTATTCCTTTCCGACCCAAGCCAACTGTCACTGCTTTCATTTACTTTCTCTTGCCTGAACTATTGTCAGTGTCTTCATTGACTTTTCTACTGTCAACCTTTATTTTTGTTATCATCAGAAGACTCATCATTCTCACATTCAGAACTGATCTTGTTATACTTCTGCTTAAAATCCTTTAGTGACTCACCATTGCTTTCAGGATGAAGCATTAGCTCCGAGGGCACAATCTTAGATCACAATCAATCCCTTTTCATACACATCCTGTTCTCCAGACACACCTAACACTCTTGTGGATCTCCAGATGCATTATATTATTTTACATCTGCATGTCTTTATTCGAGATTTGTCTTCCTCCTGGAATATCTCTGGACTGATTGTCACTTACATAGCTCTCCACCCCAAGGCCTACACTGTCACCATAGGCCACTAGTCTCCTTTGCCTGGTAGTTCACTTCCCTCAGGATGCAGATCCCCCAAGCTAACGGAACTCTGGTACTGCTGCCAGTCATGCCTTCTGTTTTACTGACTGCAGGGGTGAGTATGTGACCCCAGGTACTGGCAACCATAGAATTTTCTTGAGTATAATGATTGGCTCAGAATTGAGCATTTGGCCTTAGCCAAGCCAATCAAAGTCTTCCCTGAGATTTTTCTTGTGCCAACTAGAGACTTTTTCTTGGATCATTAATTGTGTGATTATCACTCTAGAACCCTTTTTGTCTATCACCTGACACATGAAGGAGGTGGAAGAATAACGTTTATGTTTAGAAGAAAACAGAAATGAAAGATGGTGAGAAAGGCCTGGGCAGGCACTGAATTTCTGAGGTCTACTCTTTATTAACCAGTACAACTTGGTAAAGTTGATTAATTTCCCTAAGTTCAGCATGTTTTAATCTATAAAATGGGGAAAATAAAAGTAATACTACTCACCTAATTGGTTCATATGAAGATTATGTGAAATAATGCAAATGTGGATTTAATGCACTGCTTAACATAGAGTAAATGCTCAATAAATGGCTGTTCTTACAGGTAAAGTTAGGCATGCCCTCTTCCCTGGCATCTGCAGTAACCCAGGAGCTTCTCCATATTTAGGCCTTTTTATCCCTGACTGTGGCCTAATTTTGAGACCTTTTCCTTTCCCCCATTATCCTCTTTGCCCATTTATCAAGCTAATTACCATTTTTTAAATGACTCATCTTACCTTTCCTTCACTTATTTGATACACTTAAATAACTTAAATCTTAGTGTCAATACTTTGAGCACATTTTCATTTAATTTCATTGGTATTAAAGTATCAAAGCTGCTACAGTGCATGAGCAGATGGACCAGGGAAGATGCTTTTCCCATTACTGGAAATATAATACATTGTAACACAAAATAATTTTGATGGTCTCAAGCACTAAATTGCTAAGTGGGTATATTATATTAAGAATATATGTAACAAGGACAGTCTGTCTGAAATTCAGCCCACTCAGTGCAATTGCTCTAAGAAGTTGTAATATTTTTCTCTTATTAACAGACTGGCTTCATATTTTTTATGGGAAAATTGATAAACACTCTTTACTTGGTGTCTTCTTAAGACGCATATGAATTGTACTTTAAAGTGGGTAGCCAGTAACCTCGTTTCATTTCCCTCTTCTGTGTCTCTGACCCAGCTCTTCAAAGAATTGTAGCATCAGCATCTCTCTCATCTTTTCCCTTAGCTTGCCTGAGATCTAAGCAAAATTCCCCCCAAATCCACTGGCAAGGTAGGAGGTGGAGCGACACTAATAATCTCTGCTATTTCTCTTTCATTTGAGCCTGAGAGTGACCTGATTTTCCTGCCCCTGGGAAACAGAGTCCTTGGAAAGCCTGTAAGAGCAGACTCAGTGATAGCAAGGTCATGGAATGGCCCTGAGCAATATGAGGGAACCTGGGTCCTAGTTGTGGTTCTACTATTTGCTTTGTGACCTAGGGTAAGTCCCTCTTCCCCTTTGAGTATCATTTTCCTCATCTCTAAAATGGGGAGGTTTGACGAGAGCCTGTCTAAGATCCATAGCACAGCTGTGATTTACGGCCTAAAGGTAACCTGGGTATTTCAGAGTTAATATGACTTTGAATCATTCACCTTTTCCCCAATTT
Source organism: Loris lydekkerianus (assembly GCA_963574355.1). Taxonomy (NCBI): domain Eukaryota; kingdom Metazoa; phylum Chordata; class Mammalia; order Primates; family Lorisidae; genus Loris; species Loris lydekkerianus. Next base: position 36,002 of record CAUYPK010014279.1, read on the forward strand.
AGCTTTTGAAAAATATTTGGATATTATTTTACTTAGGCCTGGCTAATTTCAAGGAGCAAAACTCATTAAATTAGTCAAGATATGAAGGCAGGCTACTGAAGTACCATAGTGAAGGCATCCCAGGATGGGAACATGAAATTTCTCCAGGGCCGTGGGGAAACTAAAGAAGGCCAGGAGCTGAGCTGGCACCTTTCAGTCTCAAGGGGCCTCACGGTTTATCACTGCTGATTCATTTGGATATTTGTTCCATTCCTCTGCTGCTTTCTGCAGACTGGTTCCTTCTACTTAATATTGGATGTTTTACTCGTTTGTAATTCTGAGTTGTCTTGGCACAATGTCAAGCTAACTAAACTCTGTGACCATTTAGTTCCCATACCCCCTGTTACCCAAATTCCTCAGCTTCTTAGAGACCTCTTTCTCTAATGCCTTAAGAAAAGAAGGCTCTGTTTGGGGTAGGCACTCATCCCTGGTCCAATCCAGTAATGGTTATGGACCACATAGTACTCAGAACTGCTCCTAACAGGGGCTAAGGACTTCTCCAAAAGGAAATGGAGGCAGTGAGATGAGTGTGAGCATGTTTACTAGAGGCCTGAGGAAAATCCAACCTAGGGGTGACAGGGCCTGAGCCATTGGCAAAATTGGGACTGTGCAGACTCTAAAGAGCCTTCTAGTACATCAAGCATCAGTGATAATTCACACTGCACCCCTCCCACAGGATGACATGCATGCCCTTGCTAATACACTCAGAGTGCCTCACATGGGGTCTGCCACAGGGTAGGTGTGGCATGATTGATAACCCCCTCCTCTAAAAGACTCAGTTATGTCATGGAGACTAAGCAAATATATATCCACTGAGATAGAAGAAACATGAGATGGATCACTGGATTTCAAGGAAGGGAGAGCTCACTAAGGGTTGGAGTATAGTGTTCAGGAAATCCTGTTAGGTTTCTGGTGACCCTTGAGTAGAGGATGGATTTCTGATTGAATATGGAGAAGGAAGAGTGAATAATACTTTCAGATTTCAGGAATGTAAAAGAGCACACATGCAGGACAGGTGTTGGCATGGGTGGATCAGTGAGTAGATGAACTTGGTGAGACTATAAAAGTTCTGTGAAATGAGTAGCAGAAGCCCTAAACTAAAGTTATAGCAGTTCCATTCAGACTGTAAGATGTTTATTGAGCATGGCTTGGCTCAGAAATGCTGTCAGCAGCACAATTAGCCATGAACTCAGCAAATTGGCTCTTTATGAACTGGTGCTTAGATGCTTAGAGGCTGTTAGGTAAGCACTAAAAAGTATCTATAATCCAACTTTTCAGAAGGGAGAATCAATCCTTGAAGACAAGTGGAAGCCTAGGTAGCGTGAGGGTAGGGTAAGGGGTGTATTAATGACCTGGAAGGTGGGCTTTAAAGACCAGGGTTGGTCCAGCTTCAGACTATTTTATTGAGATCAAGTAGATCATATTGCCAAAAGTTCTTGAGAATAAAAAAAGTGCGTTATAAAGGTGACAGTATGTTCTATATTGCCAAGTGCAAAACTTACTTATTTCTCCTGTAAACTTGCCCACCAACTAAAACTCTGGTATGCCTTAGGTTGATAAGCTATTTATATTTATTAATGAATATATTAAGTCACTACTGTAGGGATGATATAGACTTACACATACAGGATCACTGTTGTGTCATGTCACTGTGCAACCCATCAGCCCTGTGTATTAATTATCCACTGTTATGCAACCCCGAAACTTAGCAGTCTAAAGCAACAAACATTCATTATCTCACAGTTACCAAGAAGGAGGAACCCAGGAATGGCTTAGCTGAGTGGGCCTGGTTCGGGGTCTCTAAAGAGATTGTAGTTAAGCTTGAGGCCAGGCCAGCAATCATCAGAAGGCTAGACTGGGGAAGAAGGATCCACTGCTCAGCTCACTCACATGGTTGAGTGAGTTTTTAGCAGGTTTCTGCTTCTTGCTGGCTGTTGACTGAGACTTCAGTTCCTCACCATATTGGCCTCTCATAGTTTGCCTGAGTGTCCTCATGATATGACAGCTGGCTTCCTCCAGATTGAGTGGAGGGAAGGAAGGAGGGAGGGAGAGAGAGCAATCCCATGTGAGTGAGTGAGCATGACATCTCAAGCTTGAAGCCATAGTTACTTTATAATCCAGTTTTGGAACTGACATACCATTCCTTCTGTTTACTATTGGTGACAGATTGCAATTCTGGTACGACATTGGAGGCAGAGATCATTTGGGGCCATCTTGGAGGCTGATCACACCCTGAACCTTTGGTCAAGATAGTCTCATCTCTGACCCTCATCTGCTCCTCTATTGAATGGGAATAAAATTGAATTGCTGGCTAGAGGTGATGACTTAAAGGGATTTTACTGAGGACCTGGTGAAGTGATCGTTGGGAAAGACCTTTGTAAAGTATAAAATGTATTGGGGGTAAAATTTGATGGGGCAGGAGGAGGGGACTAAAAGTCAAAGGCAGTGAAGAATTACAGTTTTATAAATGGAGAAACATAGCTTATCTTAGGCCACAAATCCTTTCCTTCACTACATATACCATAGTCTCTAGGGCTTGGCAGATTGAGAACATGTGAAATTTGGGTTTAGCATACTTAAATTATTTTTGTGTGTCTACATAATAAGCTTTCTGTTTCTAAGAAAAATAACTGAAACAAGTCACAATGCAAGGTTTAAAAAGTTTGAGGACATTAACTTGTTTTCACCATGTAATTTGTTAATTAGCCAATTGTTCATGAATTAAAACCATATGAATTCAATTTTACCAAATTGATGCATAGCTTAGAAAAATATATTTTATGTTGTACTAAATATAAGGACACTGGACAAGGTGATCTAATAAAAAATTGCCCTGTGTCCTGAGCTCACAGACCCTGATTCAGGTCAGCATCAGAGCTCAGCCACAGGTAAAATGTTCTGCCCACACTTGGGCTGGTATCATTTCTCATTGGCACATGTAGGGCCCACCTCTTGACAGCTGTTGCTGCACAGATAGAATTTATAATGGAGATGAAAACTCGATGTTGAGAGTGTAGTGTTTGACATCACCTGTTGAGCCTGCAACTGGTCCACATATTCCCCGCTGTGGTGCAGAAGAAGGACCACAAGGGCCAGATATTTCTAGGGTCTTGGCCAAGTGCCACATGACACACATGCTTAAACAGCATCAACTTTGGAACAGAAAGACCTGCCAACACAAAGTGGTAAGTCCAGTGCAGGCTGTGAGGACTCTTTGTCTCTTTGTAAAAGAGTGCGTCAAGTCCTATTCTTGTGTAGCCGGTGGGGGTCAAAAGACTGTGCACATAAGGCTGATTTTCACCATAGCTTTATTTCCTCAGATCAGCTTTCTCAAAACAGGACACATAGACATGGAAAACCCTGGTCGCAGATCCTTGCAGCAGGAAATGAAGACTATCCCAAGTTCATTTGTAAACCACAGGTGGACTGTGATTGATCTTACTTGGTAAAAATGCCCATCCTTGATTTCCTGTCATTTAAAGAAGACAGTTCCTTGTGGAAGTGGCTCATCCTATTCCTGTAGAGAAGGATAAAAACGGGGAGTTGTATTAAAAGTGGATTGTAAAGGTCCTTAAATATCAGGTAAAGAAGTCGGACTTCTCAGGAAGTCACAGAGCCATTTGACATGTTTGGCCAGAAAGGTGGCACAGTCAGAGATGAGTCTGGGAAGAGTTTTATAGAAATGTGCAAGATTGATTAGAAAGTGGAAGGGGTGGGTAAGGGTGATCTACGTAGTTTCACTGAAATAACCACTCTGTTCAATCAACTAAAATAGCTGGAAACTTTAAAAGTAATTTTCTTTTATATGTTAAAGAATGAAAAAGGCAGTTAGAAACTATCAGCTGAGATATTAGTGGAGATGAGAAGCTAGAGAGAAGAGATTATCCTTCAAGGCCACTGTGTTCTTGAGGGCATTTGCTCAATGTGAAGTGACATCTTTTATGGGTTGTTTCAATTCTAAATATTTATGCACTCAACTTAAATGCTCCCAGATTTTTGAAACAGACTTTACTCAGTCTGAGCAATATAATATCCTATAACACCATAATAACAGGGGACTTTCACACTCCTCTTACAGAGCTGGACAGGTCCTCTAAACAGAAATTAAGCAAAGATATAAGTGACTTAAATGAACAACTGAGCTTGATAGATGCATATAGAACACTTCATCCCAAAGATAAGGAATATACAGTCTTCTCATTACCCCATGGAACATTCTCCAAAATTGACCATATCCTAGGATACACAATAAACCACAGCAGAATCAAAAGAATTGAAATTTTATCTTGTGTCTTCTCAGACCATAAGGCACTAAAAGTGGAACTCAACTCCAACAAAAACGTTCAACCCCATACTAA